>JAVIAB010000106.1:48044164-48152230 GCA_032433765.1 Megaustenia siamemsis | reverse complement strand
AATATTTATGTATGAAAGATATTTTAGTAGCTAATGCCCATAACAAAAAGATCAAAGATAGTAAATCTGAGCATGTCAGGGGATAGGCAGTTTTAAACCACAAAAGTTTTAACATTTTAAGACTCATCTTCATCATTTTGAATGTATAACAGAATAAGCATGTGTATTTTACCTTCATGGAAAGATACAACTGAGCAAATCAACTGAAGTATCACTGACAAACAACTGTGTTTGTGTATGTTTGAAGTCCCAAGTTAAAGATCTTGGAAAACTGGAAACTAAACTGGATTAGAAATAATAAAGACAAAGCTAAAATGCTTCAGCTTTGTGATCAACACAAAACCAAAGAAATGTTTCCCTGAAAGAAAGGACTTTTCGTCATCAAGTACCATGCCTGATGGCATAGTGATCAGGTCTCTCCACAACTTCCAATCTTTACAGTTATTTATCATTTCTGTTATTGGCCTTCTGCCAAGCCATTCTCTTAAGCTGTCTGGTATTCTTTCTCTTTGCTTCCCTCAATCTCTTTGTCCCTCAATTTTCCCAGTTGTCATATTATACTCCAGCTGTTCCCTTCTCATTGCATGCCAAAAAAAAGGTTATTTCTTCCTAATATTGGAAATTCGCCTGTGCGCTACCGGGGCCCGAAAAGGAGTAAAGAATAGGGCGCTGTACCCTACCAGGCTGTTCGTCAGAGGCGAGAAAGGAGGGTTGGTCATGGGACTGGCTATCCCATACTGTAAAAAAAAATTAGCCGAAAAAACTTCACAAACATGGACAGTCAACGAAAGAAAAAGTTAATCCGCCATCCAGGAAAGAGAAGGGCTCTCTGTCTAAGAGACATATGACGCAAGCCGGAGAAAGCCGCAAGGAGTCCGGGTTGCCGACTCACCCTTTGTCTACCAGGAATCCTCCAGAATTGGCACCTGTAATGTTCGTACTCTAAACGAACATGGAAAAGCTGCACAGGTAGCAGGCAGAAATGTCAAACTACAAGATAGATATTCTGGGAATGTGTGAAACAAGATGGCTAGGAACTGGTAAAATAAAACTAAACATAGGAGAGATGATTTTATCATCAGGACACCAGGAACCAGGAGCACACATAGCGAAGGGGTAGCTATAATGCTATCAAAAATGCACAGAAGACACTAATAGAATGGGAGGCAGTGGGACCAAGACTGGTGAGAGCAACATTTAAAACAACCAAAAACAAAATAAAATTACACATTATACATGCTATGCACCAACCAACGATAAAGATGACTCAGTTAAAGATGATTTCAAAAACAGCTACAATGGCAGATGGATGCAAGACGAGCCAAGGATATTATAATCTTGATGGGAGACCTAAATGCTAAGTAGGATCAGACAATAGAGGCTTTCGAAGAGATTATGGGAAAACATGGACTTGGAGGGTGTCCGGTTAGCGCAATCGATAGGGCGTTGGCTTACCACGGCAACAGCCGGGGTTCGTTCCCTGGCGAGACACCTGGGTTTTACTAATTCCCTAAAAATTAGTGGGAGCCGCGATAGCTCAGTGGTTAGTGAACTGGACTACTACGGACAAGAGGTAGGGTTCGATCCCAACCGACGGCTCCGGGTTCACCCAGCCTTAAAAATGGGTACCGGATTTTTTTTCTGGGAAAGTAAAGCAGCACGGGCGTAATACCGACCACATTACCCCAAAAATCATGTGCTGAAGGTCTGTAAAATATAGGGTCACTAACACCATATTTCCCTATACGCCGCCACTTGGCGTGACGGGGGTACTTTACTTTACTTACTACTATGGACTTGGAGATATAAACGAGAATGGAGATATTTGTGAATTTCTGCGCCCTTATCAAATGAGCCTAGGAGGAACATATTCCAACATAAAAGAATACACAAAGCTACATGGTGTCACCAGATCATAGAACGGAAAATCAAATTGATCACATATGTATTAATAATAAGTTTAAGTCATCCTTACAGATGTAAAAGTATATAGAGGGGCAGATATAGCTTCTGATCATCATCTTCTGTTAGCCAAACTTAAAATTAAATTAAAAAGGTATAATACAACGAATAAGGGTAGAAAGTATTTCAATGTAGGGTTTCTTAAAGAACAAGGAATTAAAGATAAATTCGCAGTCACAATATCAAACAAATACCAAGTCCTCCAACAACTAGAAAATACAATAAATATAGAAGATCATTGGAAACAGGTAAAAAATATATGGAAAGAGACATGCGAAGAAACACTGGGAAAAGAGAACGCCAGAATAAGGCATGGATGACAGCAGAGACCCTGGATAAAATTAAAGAAAGAAAGAACAAGAAAGCAGACATAAATAAAAGCAAAACAAGAAGTAATAAAGCCAAGACACAGGAAGCTTACACAGAGGTGAACAAAGAAGTGAGAAGATGCATTAAAAGGGATAAGAGGAAATATATAGATGAACTAGCTAAAGAGGCAGAAGAAGCAGCAAATAAAGGGAATATGAAGAACTGTACAACAGCACAAAGAAATTAGTGGAAAATACAAACAGATCAACGCCTTTATCAAAGATAAGAAAGGAAATCTGCTTAGTAATATAAGGGAACAAATGGAGAGATGGAAAGAACACTTTGAAGAACTTTTGAACAGACCCGGCTCAATAATCCTCCAGATATACTACCAGCAGAAGAAGAGTTACACGTTAACTGCGGAAAACCAAGCAAAGAAGAAATAATGAAAGCCATCAAACTATTAAAAGATGGTAAAGCCACAGGACCAGATGAAATTCCTTCAGAAGCCATCAAAGCAGATATTAACACCTCTACCAAGATGTTACATGATCTATTGGATAAAATTTGGGAGAGGGAAGAAATACCTAAAGACTGGAGAGAAGGTTATATGATCAAACTACCAAAGAAAGGAAGTTTACAGTAGTGCACAAATTATAGGGGAATTATGCTACTATCAGTGCCAGGAAAATATTAGCAGAATCATTCTGGAGAGACTAAAAGAGGCTATAGAGAAACACTTGAGAGATGAACAAGCAGGTTTTAGGAAGAACAGATCATGTGCTGATCAAATAACTACCTACGTATAATAGTTGAACAAAGTTTAGAACTAAAATCCCCACTTTATATTGGATTCATAGATTACGAAAAGGCATTTGATAGTTTAGACAGAAGAATGCTTTGGAAGTTGCTGAGTCATTACGAATCCCCATAAAGTTTATTAACCTGATAAAAACAATGTATGAAGGAACAAAATGTAGTGTGGTGCATGAAGGACAGCTTACAGAAGCATTTGAAATAAGAACAGGAGTAAGGCAAGGATGCCTCCTGTCTCCATTTCTCTTTCTACTGGCCATAGATTGGATTATGAAAATAACTCAAAACAACAGAAATGGGATCCAGTGGTCACTGACCAAACAACTTGATGATTTAGACTTTGCTGATGACATAGCTCTCCTATCACACAGCCATCAACAATGCAGGATAAAATGAGTATATTTGATGAGAGATCACAACAGCTAGGACTAAAGATTAATAGAGATAAGACCAACATTATGAGAATTAATGCAGTTGGCAATAACCAAATAAAACTAGGAGAAATACCTCTACTAGACGTACAATCTTATATATATCTGGGCAGTAATATAGATAAAGAGGGAGGAACAGAAAATGATACCAAAATAAGGATATCAAAAGCAAGAGGAGCTTTCATTGCACTGGGAAACATATGGAGATCCAAGAAATTAGGCTAAATACAAAAATAAAAATTGTCAACTCAAATGTTAAGTCGGTCCTATTATATGGCTGTGAAACATGGAGAATACAAAATTGACAATCACGAAGGTACAGACTTTCATTAATGGATGCTTGCGCAGAATAAAGGGATGGAAATGGCAGAACAAAGTCACTAACGTGGAATTATGGAAATGTACCGGTCAAATACCAGTGGATAAAGAGATACAGCGAAGACGATGGTGATGGATAGGACACACACTACGGAAGCCAACTGAGAGTATTACACAACAGGCCCTTTTTTGGAATCCTCAGGGGAAAAGACAAAGAGGAAGACCAAGGAATTCTTGGAAAGACAAATAGAGCAGAGATGAAGATGATGGGGAAGACATGGAATGATCTTAAAGAATGGCAAAAACAGAACGACTTGGAAAGTGTTTGTTGAAGACCTATGCTCCCCCGGGAGCTAAAAGGTAAAGAAGAAGAAGAAGCAGGGGCAGTTGTGAGTAAAGTGCTGTCTGCAGCTCCTATAGCGGATAACATCACGCTGGTTGGAGGTTTTTCTTGTTTTATTTTCTGCCCGTGGATGGGCCTTTGGAAATCAATGGATGAATAATGTGGCATTGGTTTGTTCAGAAGTTCTTTGAAGTGTTTCTACCATCGTTTCTTTTGTTCTATTAGACCAATAGCTTTTTCTTGTTTAATTTCAGCTGGCTTGTCTGGCTTTCTAATTTTTTCCTGGATATTTCCTAGTAATGTTTCATAGTCTGTGACTTCTGCTTATTTGGATAATTCTATGAATATGCATTTGCCTGATAGTCCAAATAAATAATATATTTTTTAAAATATGTGTTTCACCTCAAAGTGATATTTCAGATAATCTTGGAAATTTTTCAACATTTATCAATGAAGATATCTTGAGCCTACTACATTCTAAAAATTGATATTTTATTGAAGTGGTTGCTATTTGCAAAATTTCACACAGATGTATAATTTTTAGCTCAAAGTAAATATTTATGTATGAAAGATATTTTAGTAGCTAATGCCCATAACAAAGATCAAAGATAGTAAATCTGAGCATGTCAGGGGATAGGCAGTTTTTAAACCACAAAAGTTTTAACATTTTAAGACTCATCTTCAATCATTTTGAATGTATAACAGAATAAGCATGTGTATTTTACCTTCATGGAAAGATACAACTGAGCAAATCAACTGAAGTATCACTGACAAACAACTGTGGTTTGTGTATGTTGAAGTCCCAAGTTAAAGATCTTGGAAAACTGGAAACTAAACTGGATTAGAAATAATAAAAGACAAAGCTAAAATGCTTCAGCTTTGTGATCAACACAAAACCAAAGAAATGTTTCACCTGAAAGAAAGGACTTTTCGTCATCAAGTACCATGCCTGATGGCATAGTGATCAGGTCTCTCCACAACTTCCAATCTTTACAGTTATTTATCATTTCTGTTATTGGCCTTCTGCCAAGCCATTCTCTTAAGCTGTCTGGTATTCTTTCTCTTTGCTTCCCTCAATCTCTTTGTCCCTCAATTTTCCCAGTTGTCATATTATACTCCAGCTGTTCCCTTCTCATTGCATGGCCAAAAAAAAGGTTATTTCTTCCTAATATTGGAAATTCGCCTGTGCGCTACCGGGGCCCGAAAAGGGAGTAAAGAATAGTGGCGCTGTACCCTACCAGGCATGTTCATCAGAGGCGAGAAAGGAGGGTTGGTCATGGGACTGGCTATCCCATACTGTAAAAAAATTAGCCGAAAAAACTTCATAAACATGGACAAGTCAACGAAAGAAAAAGTTAATCCGCCATCCAGGAAAGAGAAGGGCTCTCTGTCTAAGAGACATATGACGCAAGCCGGAGAAAGCCGCAAGGAGTCCGGGTTGCCGACTCACCCTTTGTCTACCAGGAAATCCTCCAGAATTGGCACCTGGAATGTTCGTACTCTAAACGAACAAGGAAAAGCTGCACAGGTAGCAGCAGAAATGTCAAACTACAAGATAGATATTCTGGGAATGTGTGAAACAAGATGGCTAGGAACTGGTAAAATAAAACTAAACATAGGAGAGATGATTTTATCATCAGGACACCAGGAACCAGGAGCACATCATAGCGAAGGGGTAGCTATAATGCTATCAAAAAATGCACAGAAGACACTAATAGAATGGGAGGCAGTGGGACCAAGACTGGTGAGAGCAACATTTAAAACAACCAAAAACAAAATAAAATTACACATTATACAATGCTATGCACCAACCAACGATAAAGATGACTCAGTTAAAGATGATTTTTATAAACAGCTACAATGGCAGATGGATGCAAGACGAGCCAAGGATATTATAAAATTGATGGGAGACCTAAATGCTAAGTAGGATCAGACAATAGAGGCTTCGAAGAGATTATGGGAAAACATGGACTTGGAGGGTGTCCGGTTAGCGCAATCGATAGGCGGTTGGCTTACCACGGCAACAGCCGGGGTTCGTTCCCTGGCGAGGACACCTGGGTTTTACTAATTCCCTAAAAATTAGTGGGAGCCGCGATAGCTCAGTGGTTAGTGAACTGGACTACTACGGACAAGAGGTAGGGTTCGATCCCAACCGACGGCTCCGGGTTCACCCAGCCTTAAAATGGGTACCGGATTTTTTTCTGGGAAAGTAAAGCAGCACGGGCGTAATACCGACCACATTACCCCAAAAATCATGTGCTGAAGGTCTGTAAAATATAGGGTCACTAACACCATATTTCCCTATACGCCGCCACTTGGCGTGACGGGGGGTACTTTACTTTACTTACTACTATGGACTTGGAGATATAAACGAGAATGGAGAGATATTTGTGAATTTCTGCGCCCTTAATCAAATGAGCCTAGGAGGAACAATATTCCAACATAAAAGAATACACAAAGCTACATGGGTGTCACCAGATCATAGAACGGAAAATCAAATTGATCACATATGTATTAATAATAAGTTTAAGTCATCCTTACAGGATGTAAAAGTATATAGAGGGGCAGATATAGCTTCTGATCATCATCTTCTGTTAGCCAAACTTAAAATTAAATTAAAAAGGTATAATACAACGAATAAGGGTAGAAAGTATTTCAATGTAGGGTTTCTTAAAGAACAAGGAATTAAAGATAAATTCGCAGTCACAATATCAAACAAATACCAAGTCCTCCAACAACTAGAAAATACAATAAATATAGAAGATCATTGGAAACAGGTAAAAAATATATGGAAAGAGACATGCGAAGAAACACTGGGGAAAAGAGAACGCCAGAATAAGGCATGGATGACAGCAGAGACCCTGGATAAAATTAAAGAAAGAAAGAACAAGAAAGCAGACATAAATAAAAGCAAAACAAGAAGTAATAAAGCCAAGACACAGGAAGCTTACACAGAGGTGAACAAAGAAGTGAGAAGATGCATTAAAAGGGATAAGAGGAAATATATAGATGAACTAGCTAAAGAGGCAGAAGAAGCAGCAAATAAAGGGAATATGAAGAACTGTACAACAGCACAAAGAAATTAAGTGGAAAATACAAACAGATCAACGCCTTTATCAAAGACAAGAAAGGAAATCTGCTTAGTAATATAAGGAACAAATGGAGAGATGGAAAGAACACTTTGAAGAACTTTTGAACAGACCCGGCTCAAATAATCCTCCAGATATACTACCAGCAGAAGAAGAGTTACACGTTAACTGCGGAAAACCAAGCAAAGAAGAAATAATGAAAGCCATCAAACTATTAAAAGATGGTAAAGCCACAGGACCAGATGAAATTCCTTCGAAGCCATCAAAGCAGATATTAACACCTCTACCAAGATGTTACATATCTATTGGATAAAATTTGGGAGAGGGAAGAAATACCTAAAGACTGAGAGAAGGGTTATATGATCAAACTACAAAGAAGAGTTTACTACAGTAGTGCACAATTATAGGGGAATTATGCTACTATCAGTGCCAGGAAAAATATTAGGCAGAATCATTCTGGAGAGACTAAAAGAGGCTATAGAGAAACACTTGAGAGATGAAACAAGCAGGTTTTTAGGAAGAACAGATCATGTGCTGATCAAATAACTACCCTACGTATATTAGTTGAACAAAGTTTAGAACTAAAATCCCCACTTTATATTGGATTCATAGATTACAAAAAGGCATTTGATAGTTTAGACAGAAGAATGCTTTGGAAGTTGCTGAGTCATTACGAAATCCCCATAAATTTAGTACCTGATAAAAACAATGTATGAAGGAACAAAATGTAGTGTGGTGCATGAAGGACAACTTACAGAAGCATTTGAAATAAGAACAGGAGTAAGGCAAGGATGCCTCCTGTCTCCATTTCTCTTTCTACTGGCCATAGATTGGATATGAAAATAACTCAAAACAACAGAAATGGGATCCAGTGGTCACTGACCAAACAACTTGATGATTTAGACTTTGCTGATGACATAGCTCTCCTATCACCAGCATCAACAAATGCAGGATAAAATGAGTATATTTGATGAGAGATTCACAACAGCTAGGACTAAGATTAATAGAGATAAGACCAACATTATGAGACTTAATGCAGTTGGCAATAACCAAATAAACTAGGAGAATACCTCTACTAGACGTACAATCTTATATATATCTGGGCATTAATATAGATAAAGAGGGAGGAACAGAAAATGATACCAAAATAAGGATATCAAAAGCAAGAGGGCTTCATTGCACTGGGAAACATATGGAGATCCAAAGAAATTAGGCTAAATACAAAAATAAAATTGTCAACTCAAATGTTAGTCGGTCCTATTATATGGCTGTGAAACATGGAGAATGACAAAATTGACAATCACGAAGGTACAGACTTTCATTAATGGATGCTTGCGCAGAATAAAGGGATGGAATGGCAGAACAAAGTCACTAACGTGGAATTATGGAAATGTACCGGTCAAATACCAGTGGATAAAGAGATACAGCGAAGACGATGGTGATGGATAGGACACCACACTACGGAAGCCAACTGAGAGTATTACACAACAGGCCCTTTTTTGGAATCCTCAGGGGAAAAACAAAGAGGAAGACCAAGGAAATTCTTGGAAAAGACAAATAGAGGCAGAGATGAAGATGATGGGGAAGACATGGAATGATCTTAAAAGAATGGCAAAACAGAACGACTTGGAAAGTGTTTGTTGAAGACCTATGCTCCCCGGGAGCTAAAAGGTAAAAGAAGAAGAGAAGCAGGGGCAGTTGTGAGTAAAGTGCTGTCTGCAGCTCCTATAGCGGATAACATCACGCTGGTTGGAGGTTTTTCTTGTTTATTTTCTGCCCCTGGATGGGCCTTTGGAAATCAATGGATGAATAATGTGGCATTGGTTTGTTCAGAAGTTCTTTGAAGTGTTTCTACCATCGTTTCTTTTGTTCTATTAGACCAATAGCTTTCTTGTTTAATTTCAGCTGGCTTTCTGGCTTTCAATTTTTTCCTGGGATATTTCCTAGTAATGTTTCATAGTCTGTGACTTCTGCTTATTTGGATAATTCTATGAATATGCATTTGCCTGATAGTCCAAATAATAATATATTTTTTTTAAATATGTGTTTCACCTCAAAGTGATATTTCAGATAATCTTGGAAATTTTTCAACATTTATCAATGAAGATATCTTGAGCCTACTACATTCTAAAAATTGATATTTTATTGAAGTGGTTGCTATTTGCAAAATTCCACACAGATGTATAATTTTTAGCTCAAAGTAAATATTTATGTATGAAAGATATTTTAGTAGCTAATGCCCATAACAAAAAGATCAAAGATAGTAAATCTGAGCATGTCAGGGGATAGGCATTTTTAAACCACAAAAGTTTTAACATTTAAGACTCATCTTCAATCATTTGATGTATACACAGAATAAGCATGTGTATTTACCTTCATGGAAAGATACAACTGAGCAATCAACTGAAGTATCACTGACAACAACTGTGGTTGTGTATGTTGAAGTCCCAAGTTAAAGATCTTGGAAACTGGAAACTAAACTGGATTAGAAATAATAAAAGACAAAGCTAAAATGCTTCAGCTTTGTGATCAACACAAAACCAAAGAAATGTTCACCTGAAAGAAAGGACTTTTCGTCATCAAGTACATGCCTGATGCATAGTGATCAGGTCTCTCCACAACTTCCAATCTTTACAGTTATTTATCATTTCTGTTATGGCCTTCTGCCAAGCCATTCTCTTAAGCTGTCTGGTATTCTTTCTCTTTGCTTCCCTCAATCTCTTTGTCCCTCAATTTTCCCAGTTGTCATATTATACTCCAGCTGTTCCCTTCTCATTGCATGGCCAAAAAAAAAGGTTATTTCTTCCTAATATTGGAAATTCGCCTGTGCGCTACGGGGCCCGAAAAGGGAGTAAAGAATAGTGGCGCTGTACCCTACCAGGCATGTTCGTCAGAGGCGAGAAAGGAGGGTTGGTCATGGGACTGCTATCCCATACTGTAAAAAAATTAGCCGAAAAACTTCACAAACATGGACAAGTCAACGAAAGAAAAAGTTAATCCGCCATCCAGAAAGAGAAGGGCTCTCTGTCTAAGAGACATATGACGCAAGCCGGGAAAGCCCCGCAAGGAGTCCGGGTTGCCGACTCCACCCTTTGTCTACCAGGAAATCCTCCAGAATGGCCACCTGTATGTTCGTACTCTAAACGAACATGGAAAAGCTGCACAGGTAGCAGCAGAAATGTTCAAACTACAAGATAGATATTCTGGGAATGTGTGAAACAAGATGGCTAGGAACTGGTAAAATAAAACTAAACATAGGAGAGATGATTTTATCATCAGGACACCAGGAACCAGGAGCACAACATAGCGAAGGGGTAGCTATAATGCTATCAAAAAATGCACAGAAGACACTAATAGAATGGGAGGCAGTGGGACCAAGACTGGTTGAGAGCAACATTTAAAACAACAAAAAACAAAATAAAATTACACATTATACAATGCTATGCACCAACCAACGATAAAGATGACTCAGTTAAAGATGATTTCTAAAACAGCTACAATGGCAGATGGATGCAAGACGAGCCAAGGATATTATATCTTGATGGGAGACCTAAATGCTAAAGTAGGATCAGACAACAGAGGCTTCGAAGAGATTATGGGAAACATGGACTTGGAGATATAAACGAGAATGGAGAGATATTGTGGAGTTTCTGCACCTTAATCAAGTGAGCCTAGGAGGAACAATATTCCAACACAAAAGAATACACAAAGCTACATGGGTGTCACAGATCATAGAACGGAAAATCAAATTGATCACATATGTATTAATAATAAGTTTAAGTCATCCTTACAGGATGAAAAGTATATAGAGGGGCAGATATAGCTTCTGATCATCATCTTCTGTTAGCCAAACTTAAAATTAAATTAAAAGGTATAATACAACGAATAAGGGTAGAAAGTATTTCAATGTAGGGTTTCTTAAAGAACAAGGAATTAAGATAAATTCGCAGTCACAATATCAAACAAATACCAAGTCCTCCAACAACTAGAAAATACAATAAATATAGAAGATCATTGGAAACAGGAAAAAAAATATGGAAAGAGACATGCGAAAGAAACACTGGGAAAAGAGAACGCCAGAATAAGGCATGGATGACAGCAGAGACCTGGATAAAATTAAAGAAAGAAAGAAAAGAAAGCAGACATAAATAAAAGCAAACAAGAAGTAATAAAGCCAAGACACAGGAAGCTTACACAGAGGTGAATAAAGAAGTGAGAAGATGCATTAAAAGGGATAAGAGGAAATATATAGATGAACTAGCTAAAGAGGCAGAAGAAGCAGCAAATAAAGGGAATATGAAGGAACTGTACAACAGCACAAAGAAATTAAGTGGAAAATACAAACAGATCAACGCCTTTATCAAAGACAAGAAAGGAAATCTGCTTAGTAATATAAGGAACAAATGGAGAGATGGAAAGAATACTTTGAAGAACTTTTGAACAGACCCGGCTCAAATAATCCTCCAGATATTCTACCAGCAGAAGAAGAGTTACATGTTAACTGCGGAAAACCAAGCAAAGAAGAAATAATGAAAGCCATCAAACTATTAAAAGATGGTAAAGCCACAGGACAGATGAAATTCCTTCAGAAGCCATCAAAGCAGATATTAACACCTCTACCAAGATGTTACATGATCTATTGGATAAATTTGGGAGAGGGAAGAAATACCTAAAGACTGGAGAGAAGGTTATATGATCAAAATACCAAAGAAAGGAAGTTTACAGGAGTGCACAAATTATAGGGGAATTATGCTACTATCAGTGCCAGGAAAAATATTAGGCAGAATCATTCTGGAGAGACTAAAAGAGGCTATAGAGAAACACTTGAGAGATGAACAAGCAGGTTTTAGGAAGAACAGATCATGTGCTGATCAAATAACTACCCTACGTATAATAGTTGAACAAAGTTTAGAACTAAAATCCCCACTTTATATTGGATTCATAGATTACAAAAAGGCATTTGATAGTTTAGACAGAAGAATGCTTTGGAAGTTGCTGAGTCATTATGAAATCCCCATAAAGTTTATTAACCTGATAAAAACAATGTATGAAGGAACAAAATGTAGTGTGGTGCATGAAGGACAACTTACAGAAGCATTTGAAATAAGAACAGGAGTAAGGCAAGGATGCCTCCTGTCTCCATTTCTCTTTCTACTGGCCATAGATTGGATTATGAAAATAACTCAAAACAACAGAAATGGGATCCAGTGGTCACTGACCAAACAACTGATGATTTAGACTTTGCTGATGACATAGCTCTCCTATCACACAGCCATCAACAGATGCAGGATAAAATGAACATACTTGATGAGAGATCACAACACTAGGACTGAAGATTAATAGAGATACTAACATTATGAGAATTAATACAGTTGGCAATAACCAAATAAAACTAGGAGAATTACCTCTATTAGATGTACAATCTTACATATATCTGGGCAGTAATATAGATAAAGAGGGAGGAACAGAAAATGATACCAAAATAATGATATCAAAAACAAGAGGAGCTTTCATTGCACTGGGAAACATATGGAAATCCAAAGAAATTAGGTTAAAACAAAAATAAAAATTTTCAACTCATAAGGCGGTCCTATTATATGGCTGTGAAACATGGAGAACAACAAAATTGACAATCACGAAGATACAGACTTTCATAATGGATGTTTACGCAGGATAAAAAGATGGAAATGGCAGGACAAAATCACTAACATAGAATTATGGAAATGTACCATTCAAACACCAGTGGATAAAGAGATACAGTGAAGACGATGGCGCTGGATAGGATACACACTACGGAAGCCAACTGAGAGTATTACACAACAGGCCCATTTTTGGAATCCCCAGGGGAAAAGACAAAGAGGAAGACCAAGGAATTCTTGGAGAAGACAGATAGAAGCAGAGATGAAGATGATGGGGAAGACATGGAATGATCTTAAAAGAATGGCAAAAGACAGAACGGCTTGGAAAGTGTTTGTTGAAGACCTATGCTCCACTGGGAGCTAAAAAGGTAGAAGAAGAAGAATATTGGAAATTAGCTCTCTTTTTACTTTGGTTTCTTTGAACATTTTCATTACTTTGTCCCTGGTATTATCAACAATCTTCTGTAAAACCACATTTCTTCAGCCTCCAATGATTTTCTTGTTTGTTGTCCTATGTCCATGATTCACATCCATATGCTAAGACTGGCTTTACATAACATTTAAGAACTATTTTTCTTTTTCAGTTGTCAAAAATTGATTGCACAGAATCTTCCTCATTTTTTGGAAAACTGCTTTTGCCTGAGCTATTCTGAATGTCACCTTTATTGTACATCTACCGTCTGAGATGTTTAAAATTCATTTTCCAGTTTTAGTATTGATCCACTTGTCTTTATTGTGCATTGCGGTGATGTAATTTTCTATATGGTTACTATTACTTCTGTCTTTTTGCTATTGAGTGTGAGTTCTTTATTTTTTTTATTTCCTTTACTATAATGTCTAACATTTCTTGTAACTCATTTTCACTCTTAGCGATTAAGACTGCATTATCAGCATACCTGAGGTTATTTATACTATGATCTCCAATTGTTATTCCAGGCATGTCCCTTATGGATCTTAAAAGAATCTCACTATATATATTAAATAAATCTGGTGAACTCACACAATCTTGTCTAACACCCTGTTTTATTTGTTGAAACATTCCCAATTGGTTTCCAGTACTAATGACCTTTGTTTGCTGCGAGTATATGTTTTTTATTATTCTTAGATCTTTGCTGTCAACATTTATTCCTTCTAAAATTTTAATTATTTCTTGGTGTTTTACTTTGTCAAATGCTTTGGTATAATCCATGAAAGAAAGGTATAGATCTGATTTTACCTCTATGACTCTGTCTACTAAAGATCTTATGATGTATATGGCATTGTTCATAACTTTACCTCCAACAAAACCACACTGTTCATCACTAATTTCTGGACTGATATTGTTTCACACTCTTTGCATGATGATTGTTAGTAATATCTTAGTCATATGACTGACTCACAATGCTTATGCAATGATCATCTCATTCAATCACACCAGATTTCTTTTTAGGATTCACGACAACAACAATAATAGGGATTCCAATGGAATATCCTCATTCAGTAGGGGAAATTACAGGTGAAACCAGATCGTCAGTCATAAAGCTACTGTTAGCAAGATAAAGATAAAATAGACACTGAAAATAGGAACTTGGAACGTTAGAACACTCATGCAAAAGGGAAAACAGGAAATTAAAAGGATGGATCTATATATGGCCCTTTTCATCTTGTCAGACGGTCTAGTGGAGGCTATTGCGTATTTTTTGAGGTATTGTTTTTGCCGAACAGCTTCTCTCGTGGCTAATTCTACCAATGTTTGACAAACACATGCGGTCACATAATGAACAGGTCAGGCTCGCTGATCCATAGGGTTTACCATCCTTTTTCATGAGTCTCTTCTCTTCTAAGTCCTGTCTTAGCACAGTCTCAAATGTTGTTATACCGTTCCTTATACATGCTCTCCATGATGTGCGATCACTTGCCAGATGTTGCCAGTCGTTTTCACAGATGGAGAAGTCTTTCAGAGATGATTTGCAGATATCTCTATATCGTAGTTTAGGTCTGCCGATTTGTCTTTTTCCGTGTTTTAGCTCACCATATAGTATTTGCCTAGGAATGCGTTTTTTCTTCCATCCGTTGGACATGCCCCAGCCATCTTAGCCTTCGACTTCTGAGCATCGACATGATTGTTAGGGTCTTAGCACGTTGCAGGACAGTTAAGTTGGTTATTTTGTCTTGCCATTTGATGTGCATTATTTTGCGGAGACATCGCATGTGGAAGACATTTAGTCTTTTTTCCTGGTTTGAGTATGTTGTCCAGGTTTTGGATCCATATAGTAGTGTGCTAAGCACACATGTTTGATATATTAGGAGTTTAGTCTTTCGAGTTAGTTTCGTGTTGTTCCATGCCCTTTTTGTGAGTTTGCCGAAGGTCGTAGCTGCCTTACCAATTCGACAGTTTATTTCTTCATCAAGAGAGATGGTTTGCGTAACTGTGGATCCAAGATATGTAAATTTCTGTACTGATTCTAGTGGGCAGTCTTTTAGAGTAATAGATAGAGGTTTGAAGTCACCTTGATTTAGTATTACTGTCTTCTGAACATTTGTTGACAGTGAAAAAAGGTCGCATGCTTTATCCAGGTTGTTGATCAGCGACTGTAGGGTGGCCTCACTATGAGCGACTAGGGCTGCATCGTCAGCAAATAAAATTCTTTAAGTAGGGCAACATTTGTTTTGGTTTTTGCTCTTAGTCGTGCTAGGTTGAACAGTGAGCCATCTGGTCTAGTGCGAATGTAAATATCTCCTGAGCTGTTTTCGAAGGTGTAATTTAGGAGGGCAGCAAAAATATACCAAAAGGGTGGGGGCGAGGACACATCCCTGTTTCACTCCTTTGTTGACTTTGAAATTCTCTGATGGACTCCCATCAAAATGGACTTTGCCATTCATGTCTTCATGGAAGGAAATTATCAGCCTAAGTAATTTAGGAGGGCAGCCTATGCCTTCTAACACCTTGTAGAGACCATCTCTGTTTACTGTGTCGAATGCCTTTGTGAGATCCACAAAGAAGGATGGATCTACATTTGTTGGAACTGTGTGAAATGAGATACACTGGATCAGGGAGATATATTCTGATAAAATCTAATAATCTATTCTGGAGGTTCTGAACACCAGTGAGAAGAGATTTTATCATCTTCGATGCATAAAGAACAAGAACAGTGAAAGGCTTTTGTGCAATATCTGACAGAGTCCATTTAGTGAAATTGAATGAAAAGTCAATAGATATTAATCTCATACGAGTTTATGCACCATCAGCAGATAGTTCAGAGGAAACAGTTGAACAATTTTACCACAAGCTTAATATGGCACTTCATCAATGCAAACCACATGAAAGGATATTTACTGGGATTAAAACACACTAAACAGAATACAAAGCCTTAAAGATCATAAAAAACTAAAGATTAAACTGTTTCCAGAGTGTCTATCTCTATCTTGTAAGTCACATTATATGATAGAACGCTATCTTGTAAGTGCACACAAAATAAAATGTCATTTAGCAACAGAAGACTTTTGTTTGTTACTTTTGTCTTCTGTTGATGTGCATTTTTTATTGTTAAAAAGCATCCAAAACAGTGAGTAATTAGAAATAATCACACACAAGCAATAATTTTATCACAAATTTAGATCTCTCGCTGCATTTGAAAAGTGAAATGTAGAATAGTTGATAGTTATTGAACTGGGGTTTTACCATCTTTTTATTAGCAGTGTTGGATTAGCAGTGACCTCCACATTGGCAATGGTGTTATTTATAGAAGTTTCAAATATAACTTGCTACTATTCATTTGACTAGTTTGTGTATAAACAGTGCAATTTCCACAATTCACAACTCTGCACAATTTTAATTTTCTTAAAATTTTATGTGTAGGAGGAAAAGTCACACAAATGGTCATTTTCGTACAAATTGAATAATACCTTTTTTTTTTTGTTTAAATTCTGTATAAACTACAGTAGTTTTGTACCATATGGAATGTATGCATTAAAAATAATTAATTTCCACACTATAAATTGTAAACTCACGAATACTAAATATTGGTGTTTATTATTTAGTGTAAATTTGTTGCAAGGTTGTGTGCTGTCACTAGATTTAATTAATATATATAGTGAGATTATTTAAGATAGATCCATAAGGGATATGCATGGAATAACAATTGGAGATCATAATATAAATAACCTCAGGTATGCCTATGATACAGTATTAATCGCTAATAGTGAAAATGAGTTACAAGAAATTTTTAGACATTATAGTGAAGGATATAAAAAATAAAGGACCCGCCCTCAATAGCAAAAAGACAAAAGTAATGGTAACAGCAAAGAAAATTATATCCCCGCAGTGCACAATAAAGACAAGTGGAACAATACTAAAATAGGTAAATGAATTTAAATACCTGGAAAAAATGTTTACCTCAGATGGTAGATGTACAATAGAGGAGACATGCAAAATATGAGGAAGATACTGTGTAATCCATTTTTGACAACAGAAACAAGAAAAAGAGTTCTTAAATGTTATATAGAGCCAGTCTTAACATGTGGATGTGAATCATGGACAATAGAACAACAGACAAGAAAATCACTGGAGGCTGTAGGAATGTGGTGTTACAGAAGAATGTCTTCCATGGACAGCTAAGAAGAGTAATGAAAACGCTCTGGAAGAAACCAAAACAAAAAGAAAGCTCATATCCAATATTAGGAAGAAACAATCTTTTTTGGCCATGTAATGAGAAGGGAACAGTTAGAATATATTGTGACAACTGGGAAAATTGAGAGACGAAGAGATAGAGGAAGCAAAGAGAAAAGATATCAGACAGCTTAAGAGAATGGCTTGGCAGAAGATCAATAAAAGAAATGATAAATAACTGTAAAGATTGAAAGTTGTGGAGAGACATGATCACTACGCCAGCAGGCATGGTACTTAATGATGATGATGAATTTTGTTGTAATTATGAAAATGATCCTTTGACTACCTTATCTGCTATTTTATTGTATATATTCTAATTGCTTGTATAATGTAACACTACTAATGTTTTGCTTTTAATTTATGTTTTTATCTCTTAAAAATATGGACCAGTTGTGAGTGGTCTGTGTCAGAAAAGTTGTCTTAATGGGCATTCGGTAAGTGTAGACTTTCATAAGAGATAACAAATAGTATTGTACAGCATATTGGCAAACTAATTTTACATATCAGCAGTTACAGTAAAGTTGATGTTAAAATATGATATGTTATTTGGCACACACGCACAAAAAGTGTAACTTTTTTGTGAATTTTTGTGTTTACCTCATTAATTTTGCACACAATTTCTTAGTTTAATCAACATCCAAATTACTGTTTACACCCAAACAAGAACAATTATGATACTGATATGCATCATCATCATCATTATTGAGTGCCTTCTCCGCAATGAAGGTTGGCATACTCTGTTTTCTTGCTTTGATGGTGAAGGCTGTCATAGATTGACTTGTCTATTTTTTTATGTTACTTGTCCATGTTAGTCTTGGTCTGTCTCTGCCTCTTTTACCTTGTATTTTCCCTTCCAATATTACTTTTAGTAGGCTGTTGTGTCTTTTAACATGCCCCAAAAATTTAATTTGTCTTTTCTTTAATTTGTCTGTAATTTCAGTTGTTTTAAAACTTCATCATTTGTTATCTTTTCTTTTCATCCAATTCTACCTATTCTTCTATAAATCCACATTTCAAAGGCTTCAATTTTCTGTTCTGTTTTCTTGTCTAATGTCCATGTTTCTGCACCATACAGGAATATTGAGAAGAAGTAACATTTTGCCATTCTTAGTTTCAGCCCTGCTGATATTTGTTTTGTTGCTAGTATATTTTTCATGGCATTAAAATTACTTTTTGCCATACCTATTCTTTTGTTTATTTCAATTTTACATTTTCCATAATTGGTTATAGTATGTCCCAGGTGATATGCATCATCATCATTATCATGTGCCATACTGGTTGGCGTAGGTGATCATGTCCCTCCACAATCTTCTATCCACAGTGCATCATATCAGTTCTGTTGTTGACTGTTTTCCATGCCATGACACCAAGCAGTATTTTCTCTCTTTGTCATCTGCGATCTCTCTTTCCTTTTATTTTGCCAGTTGTAACCAGCATTCCAACTTTCCTCTTCTCATGATGTGCCCGAAAAATGTTGATTGCTTCTTTCTGATGTTTTTTAAGAGCTCCCTTTTTGTGTTGGCCTCTTTGAGAACTTCCTCATTGATCTTTTTAGCTGTCCAGGGAACTTTCAACATTCTTCTGAGAAATCGCATCTCTGTGGCCTCTAATCGTCTTTTCATTTGTTTTTCTACTGTCCATGATTCGCTTCCATAGGTCAGATTTGGTTCTATATAGCACCGATGAACTCTCTTTCTCATTTTTATTGACATAGATTTGTTGCATAAGATATTTTTCATTTTCTGAAGTGCTATTTAGACCTGAGCTATTCTGCTTTTTAATTTCTGTGGTGCATCTCCCATCTGATGTTATTATTGTGCCCAAGTATTTGAAACGTTGCACTTGTTTCAGATTTGTCTTGTTTATTTTTATGCTGCCTGATGGTGGTGATTGTTTCTTCGATATAACCATTACTTCTGTTTTCCTATTATACAGACTGAGACCTTTCTTGTTGCTTTCTTTTACTATTATGTCTATCATTTCTTGTAGTTCATTCTCTGTCTCTGCTATTAAGACTGTGTCATCCGCATATCGCAAATTATTTATGTTGTGACCGTTTACTTCAATTCCTTTTTAGTCTACTATTGATCTCATAATATATTCGCTGTAAAGTGAAAACAAATCCGGTGACAGAACGTGTCTGACTCCTTGTTTTTATATATTGGAATTGTCCTGTTTGGTTGTTATTTCGTATAGCCGCTGTTTGTTGCCAGTACATGTTTTTATGATTTGCAGATCCTTGCCATCAATATTTAATTTCTCCAGCATATTGATTATTTCCACATGCTTTACTTTGTCAAATGCTTTTGTGTAGTCTATAAAGCACATATATAGATCTTTCTGTACCTCTATAGATCTTTCTATCAATGTTCTTAAGATGCATATTGCATTATTGGTGCCCCTTCCTTCCACAAATCCACTTATTTCTGGTTTTATTTTGTTCCTTACACGTCTCATGATTATTCTTAGTAATATTTTAGTCATATGGCTCATGAGACTAATAGTGCGATGGTCTTCACAATCAGTGGCTCCTGACTTCTTAGGTGTGGCTACAAAGATAGATTTTAGTAGATCTTCGGGTATGTGTCCAGTGTTATATATGTCATTGAGTAATTTTGTTATGACTTGTACTCCCAGCTCTCCTAATGCATTTATCTCTTTGATTGTTATATTGTCAGGACCTGGAGCTTTGCCTCTTTTCATGTGTTGAATTGCGTCCTCCACTTCACTCTGCATTATTGGTGGTTCTGTGTCTTCATTTGAATTGTTTAATTCTGGTCTTTCATCATCATAGAGTTGACTGATATATTCTGGCCATCTTTCTATTGTCTTCTCCTGTCCCATTATTATATTTCCTTCCTTGATTTCACACATCCTGAAACTTTGACTTCTTTTCTTCCTGTTAATTCATTTAACTGATTGTGCATACATTTTGAGTCTTTCTTTTGTTGTTTTTCCATTTCTTCAGATTTCTGTTTTAACCATCCTTCCTTTGCTTCACTGCACTTGTTTTGGATCTCTTTGTGCAATATTTGTGATATGCATACATTTCCTTTAACTCACTTTATCAATAATATTATTTATTTAAACATAGTTGTTGTATTTAGATTATAGTTTGTTGCATGTTTTTTTAGGTTCTTGTTCCTCGTAACTTGATTTAATGCTGCAATGAGAAAAATAATTTCATCATCATGTGCCTTACCAGTTGACATAGGTGATCATGTCCCTCCACAGTTCTCTGTCCACAGTACATCATATCTCTTCTGTTGTTAACTGTTTACCATACCACATCATCAAGCAATCTGGCATCTTGTCGCTTTGGCATATGTGATCTCTCTTTCCTTGTATTTCGCCAGTTATAACCAAGTATTTCAACTTTCCTGTTCTCATGATAAGCCTGAAAATTTTAGAATTTTTTCTTTCTTAATTTTTTAGTTCACATTTTTGTTTTGGCTTCTTTGAGAAATTCATCGTTAGTCTTTCTTAGCTGTTCAGGGAACTCTTAACTTTCTTCTGAGGCTTCTAATCATCTTTTCATTTGTTTGTCTCCTGTGCATGATTCGCTTCCACAGGTCATAATTGGTTTTAAATAGCACTGATGAACTCTCTTTCTCACTTCTGTTGACAAAAAGACATGTTGCATAAGACATTTTTCATTTTGTGAAATGTTATTTTTGGCCTGAGCTATTCTGCATTTTATTTATGTGGTACATCTATCTTCTAGAAAGGAATTTTACAGGAATGAACACATTATAAGGGAATTATTCTGCTATCAGTGCCAGAAAATACTAAATAGAATCATTCTGCAGAAACTAAAAGAGGCCATAGAGAAACAGTTGAGAGATGAACAAGGGTTCATGAGCAGGTTTTAGAAAAAAACAGATCATGCACTGATCAAATAACTACCTTATGTATTGTTGAACAATACTTAGAACTACAATCCCCACTTTATATTGGATTAATAGATTGCGAAAAGGCATTTGATTGTTTAGACAGAGGAATACTTTGTAAGTTATTGAGTCATTATGAAATCCCCATAAAGTTTATTAACCTGATGTAAAATCAATGTATGAAATGTAGTGTTGTGCATGAAGGTTAGCTTACAGAAGCATTTGAAATAACAAGAGTAAGGCAGAGATACCTTCTATCTCAATTTCGTTTTCTGCTGGCCTTATGGCTTAATTGGACTATGAAAATAACTCAGAAGAACAGAAACGGACTAGACTTTACAACAGAAATGGACTGATGATATAACTTTTCTATCACATAATCATCAGCAGATGCAAGATAAAATGAGCATACTCAATGAGAGATCACAACAGATGCGACTGAAAATAAATAGAGATAAGACCAAAATTATGAGAATTAATGCAGTTGGCAATAACCAAATAACAATAGGAGAAATACCTCTACTAGACATACAATCTTACAGATATCTGGGCAGTAATATTCACAATAAGAAAGAACAAAGAATGATACCTAAATGAGGATACAAAAGGCAAGAGGAGCCTACATTGCACAAAGAAATATATGGAAATTCTAAGATATTAGGTTATATACAAAAATAAAAATTTTCAACTTGTGTTAAGTCAGTCCTATTATATGGCTGTGTGAAATGCAGAATAAAAGGATGGAAATGACAGGACAAAATCACTAACGTAGAATTATGCAAAAGTACCAGTCAAATACCAGTGGACAACAAAGAGATAGAACAAAAATAATGGTGTCAGATAGACTTACACTGCAAAAGCCAACTGAGAATATTACGCAACAGGCTCTTTTTGGGAATGGGGGGGAGGGGGGGGGGGCGAAGAGACAAAGAGGCAGACCAAAATATTCATGAAGAAGACAGGGTTGAAGCAGAGATGAAGATGATGTGGAAGACATGCAATGATCTTAAAAGAATGGCAAGAAACAGAATGGTTTGGAAAGTGTTTGTGACCTATGCTCCACAGAGAGTTGAATTGAAAGGAAGAAGAAGAAGCATCTTCCATCTGATGTTATTATAGTGCCCAGTATTTTACTCTCTCCAATTGTTTCGGATTTATCCCATTTTTATGTTGCATGGTGGTGATGATTGTTTCTTTGATATGACCATTACATTTGTTTTCTTACTATTCAGGCTTAGGCCCTTCTTGTTGCTTTCTTTCACTGTTATGTCTATCATTTCTTGTAGTTCATGCTCCATCTCTGCTGTTAAGATATGTTGTGACCATTGACTTCAACTCCTTTTATGTCAACTATTGATCTCATAATATTTTCACTGTAAAGTGAGAACAAATCTGGTGACAGAACATTGCCTTGTCTGGCTCCTTGTTTGGAACTGTGTATATATATATGTACATTCACATTGTTCCTCACTTATTTTTGGTTTCATTTTATTCCTTATATATTTCATGATGATTGTTAAAAATAATTTCAAACTGATGTGTTCCCTATTTTAAAATTATATACACTTCATTTTAGTCCTTTACTAATCTGTATTACTGTGTAATTTTGCTCATTATTTTCTTCTTGTAAGCCCTATGGTGTGAATCAAGTTGGTCCTACAGCTAGATTTGAAAGCACAACTCCAACAGGAAGTGACCAAATTGGTATAGGTACATTTAAAATATTTAGCTATTTTTAGTGTACTTCTAACAGACATTATTGTTACATTTGAAATTTAAATTGTGTGTTACACACATTTGGATACTGAAAAAGATTATTTTATCAATGAATAGATTTAGCAGTTAGTAATAGTGTCAATTCTATCTATCTATTGACCTTGTGGGAAATGCTAAAAGAGTCAATGCAACAAACATCAGAAGAGTTTATACCACCAGTGAGGACAAATTCAAGGAAGAAATGGATGACAGATGATATTTTGCAGCTAATGGATACAAGAAGAAGAAATAAAGAAAATAAAGATGAGTATAAGAGGTTAAATAAAGAAATTGTAGTAAAATGTAATGAAGCAAAAGAAGCATGGCTAAAAGAGAGATGCAAAGAAATTGAATTGCAACAAAAAGGAGATGCTAAAGCTATATACTAACAAATTGAGGAATTAACGGGAAGAAGAACGCAATCAAAAACTGGATGTTTAAGATCAAAGAAAGGAGAACTGTTGATTGATCAAGAAAACATAAGGGAACGATGGACAGAATACATTAAGGATCTTTATAATGATGAACGAACGGAAGTAAATATTAAGGATAATGGAGAAGGACCAGAAATACTAAGAGAAGAAGTGGAAGATGCCTCGCACAATATGAAAGCAGGAAAAGCTCCTGGACCAGATAATATAACTAAAGAAGAGATTGAAGCCATGGGTGATTTTTTAATAGAAATAATAACAAAAATATTGAATGATATCTACAACAGTGGATATATACCAGACAAAATGCTCAAATCAATATTCATAGCCCTACCAAAGAAATCGGATGCGATTGAATGCGATGATCATCGCACAATAAGCCTTATGAGTCATATGACTAAGATATTACTAAGAATCATCATGCGAAGAGTGCAAAATAAAATCAGTCCAGAAATTAGCGATGAACAGTGTGGTTTTGTTAGAGATAAAGGAACAAGCAATGCCATTTATATCATAAGATCTTTAGTAGAAAGAGCCATAGAGGTGAAAACAGATCTATACCTATGTTTCATAGATTACACCAAGGCATTTGACAAAGTAAAGCACCAAGAAATAATCAACATTTTAGAAAGCATAAACATAGACAGCAAAGATCTAAGAGTAATAAAGAACATGTACTGGCAACAAACAGATGCCATAAGAACTGGAAACCAATTGGGAATGTTTCAACAAATAAAACAGGGTGTTAGACAAGGTTATGTGCTGTCACCAGATTTGTTTAATATTTATAGTGAGATTATTTTAAGATCCATAAGGGTCATGCCTGGAATAACAATTGGAGGTCATAATATAAATAATCTAAGGTATGCTGATGATACAGTGTTAATCGCTGGGAGTGAACATGGGTTACAAGAGATGTTGGACATTGTAGTGGGGGAGAGCAAAAATAGAGGACTCAGCCTTGGTGGCAAAAAGACAGAGGTAATGGTAACAACAAGGAAAAAGACATCACCTCAGTGCAAAATAGGGACAAGTGGAACAATATTAAAACAGGTGGGTGAATTTAAATATTTGGGAACTTTGTTAACCTCAGACGGAAGATGTACAAAAGAGGTGAGATGTAGAATGGCTCGGGCAAAAGCAGCTTTCCAGGAAGTGAGGAAAATGCTATGCAATCCATTTTTGACAATAGAAACAAGAAAAAGAGTTCTTAAATATTACGTAGAGCAAGTCTTAACATACGGATGCGAATCATGGACAATAGGACAACAGACAAGAAGATCACTGGAGTCTGTAGAAATGTGGTTTTACAGAAGAATGTTGAGAATACCATGGACAGCTAAGAAGAGTAATGAAGAGGAGAAAGGTCAAAGCAAAAAGAGAGCTAATTTCCAATGTTAGGAAGAGACAATCATCATTTTTTGGCCATGTAATGAGAAGAGAACAACTTGAATATATTGTAACAACTGGAAAAATTGAGGGACGAAGAGATAGAGGGAAGCAAAGAGAAAAAATAACAGACAGCTTAAGAGAATGGCTTGGCAGAAGGTCAACAACAGAAATGATAAATAGCTGCCGAGATCGAATGTTGTGGAGAGACATGATCACCTACGCCACTAGGTACTTGATGATGATTGACCTTTTGAGCCATAGCCAGCCCATAGGGCATAGACCAAGATACTCCCTCTCTTATCTGAATTTTTGTTCTAGCAGTTTTCAATTCTTTTAAAGATATTTTATCAAATCTCACCATTTGTCTCTGTTCTGTGCAAGCAGCTCTATCTCATTGAGGGAGCTGATTCCTGCTGCTCTTGCCTCTCTCATCAATGTTCTTCTCATTGTCTCTCTGGGTCTTCCTCTTTTCCTCTTACCTGTTGTTTCCACATGAGGGCTTGATTTGTTATGCGGTTATTATCTCTTCTCATCACATGTCCAACATATGACCATCGTCTTTTCTTTATTACTGAAGATATTAGTGGTTGATTGGCGATTTCTCTAATTCCCTCGTTTGTTTTGAATTCATTCCACGCTATACCAAGTATTTTCCTTAGACATTTATTTTCGAATGCATTCAACTTTGTTTCTATATCTCTTGTTGTTTTCCAGCTTTCACACGCATACGTAAGGGTTGATAGTACATTTGATCGGATCGGTTTTGTGTTTGTGCTGATGAGTTGATTCCACAAATTTTCAAGGCTTCTGAAAGACATTGCTGCTTTCGCTATTCTGATTCTAATTTTTTTGCTTGTATCCCCTTCTCGATCAATGTGACTTCCAAGATAGATAAAGTGATTGATCTCTTCCACTGGTTTGTTTTCCATGTATCAATTGTAGTGTCAGTTGAGAGAAATTTAATTATAGGTTTTATTACTATGTTATTGAAAAATGTGCAAACTAAGCGGTGGTCCCCAGATTTTTAGCTTCTTATCCCCGAAAGAAGAAGAAATAAGGATAACAAAGATGAGTATAAGAGATTAAAAAAAGAAATTGTAATAAAATGTCATGAAGCAAAAGAAGCATGGCTAAAACAGAGATGAAAAGAGATTGAAATGCAATAAAAATGAGATGCCAAAACTATATACAAACAAATTGAAGAATTAACAGGATGAAAAGCTCAATGAAAAACGGGATGTTTAAGATCAAAGGAAGGAGAACTATTGATTTAACAAGAAAGCATAAGGGAATGATGGACAGAATACATTACACATCTTTATAATGATGAGTTATTGAGTTATTTGCGGGTCATCATAATTGCATTCCGAACATGTTCATAGGTGCTCAGATCCCCTCCTCAGCAATTTCCGCAGTGTCCAGTGACTGACGACTCCAGTTCTTTGTTGGTTGATAAGTCTTCTTACACGGCCACTAAGTTTCTCATTTCTGGCTGTGCCCGTCTTAACTCCCGTTTCCATCATCCGAAGAAGTGACGTGGATCTGTGTTTGTCGAAGTCCTGTGCTCTTCCCACATCTCGGAGGGCATTGATGATGTCCACCCGATCCATTTGTTGCCGACCATTCAACAACAGCACAGCTAGCCAACCTGTCCACTCTTTCATTTCCCTGTACTCCCGCATGTCCAGGGACATAGACAAAGGTGACCTTATGTATTTTGGATTTCTGCAACAACTCTACCCATTGCATGCGTACAAAGCCCACCTCCACTTTTTTTATCATGCTCATCGAATCACTCAGTATACATGCGTGGGTGTAGTCTTGTGATTCTAACCATTTGAATGCCTTGGTCACTGTCGTCACCTCCATTGTCATGCTACTCATGGTCATGACGTATGCACCACTGTCTTCTTTGACTATTCTGCCTGCCGAGCATGCTGTAAATGCCCATGCACTTCTTTGGTGTCGTCTTACAGATCCATCTGTATAGATGACTGCATCTTTCTCATCGGTGTTATCGCAGATGAGACCATCAACCTCAGCATTAACCACGATCGGGTTCTGTTCCCTACTTTTCCTGTCGAGTGTGACAATACAATAGAAAGTCCCCTTGAATGACATTAGGCACCAGTATTAACTCCTCACCAACGTTGATATTGGTAAGCCCACAGACTTGTTTGATGACATCTTCTGCTCGGCCCACCCATAATTTGCCTCTTTTTAGCGTGGCAACTTTCCCTGTGTTGAGCACGTGGTGCAATGTATGCTCTTTATCTGTACTAATCTTCAGGTATGCTCATGCTCTCCAGATCTTGATTCTGTCATCCATGGTTGGAAAGTCAAGAAGATACCTCATTGCTACACAGGGAGTGTCCCTTGTACATCCAAGATAATGCGCATGGCTTCATTTTGTATTTTCTCCAGCCTATCAGTTTCAGTCGCACTGACAGTAAGAATTACCAGGGCATACTCGATTGGTGCGAGGACTAATCCCTGGAACAGAAGAGTAAGTAGCCTCTGCTCGATGTTGGCAGCTGCCATGACCTTCAAGGCGGCTAATCCTTTGGGGGATTTTTTTATCACATGGTCGATGTGGTCCCAAAAACACAGGCTGCGATCAAACTTAACTCCGAGGTATGTCATTAACTTGTCCCTGGTCACCTCATCAGCTCCCATTCGTACTACCGGTGTGGTCATATTAATGATATAATTGTTAAAGGAGAACCATGAAACTGATGCTTTATTAGGATTAACCAAGGCACCTGAAACCCCACACCAGGAAGAAATGCGATTGAGTTTGTCTTGCATTGTGGAGGCGATTCCCCATCTGTCTCTTCCTGTCGATATACCAGAATATCATCAGCAAAAGTCATAGTTCTTCCCCTCCCATCCAGCTGTTGTTCCATGACCATTATTGTGTACACGTTAAATAGAACTGGTGACAATGGTGAACCTTGTGGCAGCCCTGGACAAATGGATGTTGGCTCGGAAGACCAACTTCCACATCTGAATATCACCTTCCTCTGGAACATTGCTGCTGCGATCCATCTAATGAGGAAGGGGTGCACCGCAAGTTTGAGGAGCATGTACATGAGATATTCAAATGGTACCCTGTTGTATGCATCCTCCAGATCTATAGCAGCAGCACATGTCTCCTCTCATCTGTGGAAGCCTTCGAACACGTCATAGGCAAAGACTGCCGCATTGAGCCATGTCTCTTTGTTATATTTATAACCTCCAAGTGTGGGTGGGAATGCACGTTCTGTTCAAGGTGACAGGTGAGGACACGGGCAACTATTTTCTCCAGCAGTTTGCCCACAGTGTTCTGCATTGTGATGATTCTGTAGGCACTGATCTGAGAATGGTCCTTGTTTGGCTTCGGTAGCGGTAGTAAGTAGCTGTGTAGCCACTCCTCCTTAATCTGGCTACTCCAAATGCTGGCATTAAACTCATTGGTCAGTTTTGTCAAGTCGTCGTCAGTTAAATTGCCTATGTCATCGTACCGAACACCATCTGGACCAGGAGTAGTGTTGTGTGACCTTTTAAGTCGTGCGAATGGTATCGGTTGTGATTGTGAGATCTTCTACCAACACTACATCCTTACATAATTTTGACAGCGATCCCCGTATACTCATTCTTACAGCCTCATTTCTTTGGTCCGTCTGCTCAATGTAGCAGGCAAGCAGGGCCCTATGTCTGATTGTTATTCCAGGCATGCCACTTATGGATCTTAAAATAATAATGATGAACGAACAGAAGTAAATATTAAGGATAATGGAGAAGGACCAGAAATATTCAAGGAAGAAGTGGAAGATGCCTTGCGCAATATAAAAGCAAGAAAAGCTTCTGGATCAGATAATATAACTAAAGAAGAAATTGAAACCATGGGTGATTTTGGAATAGAAATAATAACAAAAATATTGAATGATGTCTACAACACCGGATATATACCAGACGACCTGCTCAAATCAATATTCATAGCCCTACCAAATAAATCTGGTGCGATTGAATGCGATTGATCATTGCACAATAAGCCTTATGAGTCACATGACTAAGAAATTATTAAGAATCATCATGCAAAGTGTGCGAAACAAAATCAGTCCAGAAATTAGTGATGACAGTGTGCAGTGTGGTTTTGTTAGAGGTAAAGGAACGAGCAATGCCATATACATCATAAGATCTTTAGCAGAAAGAGCCATAAAGGTGAAAACAGATCTAAACCTGTTTCATTCATTATACCAAAATCTTTTGACACAGTAAATCACCAAGAAATAATCAAAATTCTAGAAGGCATAAACAGCAAAGACCTAAGAATAATAAAGAACACATGTACTGGCAACAAACAGCAGCCATAAGAACTGGAAATCAATTGGGAATGTTTCAACAAATAAAACAGGGTGTTAGGCACGTTTGAGTGCTGTCACCAGATTTTTATTTAATATGTATAGTGAAATTATTTTAAGATCCATAAGTGGCATGCCTGGAATAACAATCGGAGGTCATGATATAAATAATCTAATGTATGCTGATGATACAGTCTTAATCACTAACAGTAAAAATGAGTTAGTGGAAATGTTAGACATTATAGTGAAAGAAAGCAAAAATAAAGGACTCAGCCTTAATAGCAAAAAGACAGAAGTAATGGTAACAACAAAGAAAAAGACATCACCTCAGTGCAAAATAAAGACAAGTGGAACAATATTAAAAGAGGTAAATGAATTTAAATATATGGAAGATGTACAACAGAGGTGAGATGCAGAATTGCTCAGGCAAAAGCAGATTTCCAAAAAATGAGGAAGATACTATGCAATCCATTTTTTACAATTGAAACAAGAAAAAGAGTTCTTGAATGTTATGTAGAGCCAGTCTTAACATTTGGATGTGAATCGTGAATCATGAACAATAGGACAACAGACAAGAAAATCACTGGAGGCTGTAGAAATGTGGTTTTACAGAAGAATGTTGAGAAGAAGAGTAATGAAAATGTTCTGAAAGAGGCAAAAGCAAAAAGAGAGCTAATTTCCAATATTATGAAGAAACAATCATCATTGTTTGGCCATGTAATAAAAAGGGAACAGCTGGAATAAATAGTAACAACTAGGAAAATTGAGGGACGAATAGATACAGGGAAGCGAAAAAAAAAACGAAGCCAGACGGCTTGGCGGAAAGTCAACAACAGAAATGATAAATAACTGTCGAGATCAAAAGTTGTGGAGAGACATTATCACCTACGCCAGCAGGCCCGGTACTTGATGATGTAATATTATTAGGTACTATTTCTGGTTTCCATAACACATCATGGTTGATTTTGATTGGTTTTGTGCCAATAAGTGTAACAGTTTAGGTTGATGCAAACATGACATTTGCATCAACCTTAACTGTTACACTTTTGGCACAAAAGATGGTTATCTTTCCAATGCCAATACGTGTTGATCGAAAATTCCACTGTTGGGATCTTCACCTGAGCATTGGAGTATGTGCCTCTGAGCTATAATTCCCAACAGTGTATGCAGTAGTATGTTCTGTGTTCATTTAAATATACATCATTTCATTATGGCAGATAAAATTGCATGTCTCTCCTTTGTTTATGACAGCACATGCCTGGGTGTATTGAACAAGATCAGGTGTGCCAAGCAATGTGCTCATACATGTGTGAAGAAACAGTGGGAATATCCTCCCTTGTGGAATAATGAGGCAGAAAATCCTTGGGTGGACAAGAGGAGAGCCATTACGACATGGCAAAAGTTAAAAAAGAGTGGCAAAGCCTACTACTCAAAAAATAGATGGATGAGAGAGTGGTTGATTTTAAAATACTTGTCAAGTACGTAGAAAATGAAAAGTGGTTAGAGAATTATGAAAGGGACAAATTTTTTAAACGTTTCTAGAGACTACAAATTGTTGTAAAGAATAGAATTATTTCCAATTTCCAGACTGCAGATCTAGTAAACGTGATTGTAAGCAACTTTATAAACGGGAGAGCTTTTCTTACACAGAGGGAGAGCGATTTCATAGTTTCCTCATAGAGGTGTGTCGTCGTTTAATCTCTGGCTCTCCCACACGCTTCGTCTATCGCCACAGAGTATATACTCAGTCCTGGTGAAACCTGTTTCGGCCTCAGTACTTCGCGTTGTCTCAGTTTCTTCACTTCTATCAGGCTTGGATACAACACACACGTTTTATGGTATGCAGTGGTACACACGTCTCTCTGATAAAACATAGTAAAACTTTATTGAGTCAAATATCACAGTTCCTCAACAATAAAGGACCCAGCATTTTTAGCATTCCCGCCCGGGTCCCAAGTAAAACTAAGTATACATGACTCTGGTACTCACTACACACTGCACCCTCCTCATACACACTGATGCTTCTCTTCAGAAGAGTGTTGGCTGGTTAGACTGCACTCCAACTTGCCTTGATAAGTGTTGCAACAACAGCCTCACTTGCTGCTCTCATGAGAGCTCTCTTCTGGTGTATCTGTCTTCTAGAACCCTCTGAGTCTGTCTACTAATAAGGTTCAACTTAACTGTTACTAAACGCTGAACATGTCACTACTATGCTATTTTTCTGGTTTTACCTGTGAGTTCTCTCTCCTAGTCTAGAATATTCCACTTAACTATTTCTTTCTAATCACAGAGCATGTGCCAGGATGCATGGTTGTAGGTTTGAAGCCAACCTACTGCACTTGAAAATAACCTTCCATTGGAAAAGGGCCACTACTGCTAACTGGGCCTAACGCCCTCCTAGCGTGGCCACTCTGCTACTCTCTAGTATTACATGTGTATCCCTCCAGAACCCTCTGCAGGTGCTTAAATCTCTCGCCTCTCAGCCAATCAACAACTCTCCTCTCTCACCCAAACAACAGTTCACTCAGAATTCTCAGGAATGTCACTTCCCCACATGTATGGTGTCTCTCAACTCTCTCATATCATATGAAAATTCTGTGTTATTGAATTATTGCAATGCAGAACATAGTGGGCAAGATGCTGAAGAAAATAGTTGCTAGGAGACAAAGTAACACCTGTTACTTTGAAAATTTATATTTTTTTCCATCCACTCAGAGGCTTCCATCTCAGTAGAGAGAACTAGAGCAATGCTATAGTCAACACACCGACACTAATAGCAAGCATAGGTTCAGATTTTGCGAGGACCCACACTTTACAGTACCTGGAAATACATTTTTATCAAGGTCTTGTTTTCATCCAGCACATAGATCAAGTGTTAATGAAGGCTAGGAAAGGCCTTTCAGCAATGAGGATAATGGCAGCGCCAGACTGTAAACAGCATCTTCTTTACCTCCTATACCAAGGATTGGGGGTTTCAATTATTGAGTATACACTAGCGATTTTAACTCTCAGCCACATGCTGATTATAAGACTGGAACAAATACCAAATGAGGTCATGCGCATCTTATTTGGATGCACAAAAGCCACAGCTTTCAGGGTGATACTGTAACTCCTTGATTTTCCCACCATCGCAGGCAGAATAAATATGTCCCGAGCATGTGCATATCTCTGAGTCAGTGCTGATGTAAAACATCCACAATACAGTGAGATTGGCTGGAGAAAGGGTGGCAGGCTCAAAGAGTAAAATTATGGATGGTGCTGGGTCAGGACATTGTTAAACAGATTTGTCCACTAGGGAACATTGACTTTGAAGAAGAGTGGATACAGGTGGCATCAGAGTGCTCTTCATCCTTTTCGATTTGCATCACTTTGAACAGAGAATGCAGACAACTAAACTCTGTGGTCATAGAAACAGAGGCACAGGCCTTCTATGATCTATGAAAGATCTATGAAAACTCACCTGAAGGTGAAGTAGTCATTTACACTGATGGGTCCATTGTTTGGCACAGTCTGAGCTCATGGATTTTCAATCTGGATCAAAGAGGGATCAGTAATGGAGGAGAGTAGTGCTTTCATGGTAACTACCAGTAGTTTGACCATTGAAATTATGGCAGTAATTAAAGTGATGACCTGGAAAGAAACACAACCTTTTACTCAATTGTGCTTTCTGATTGACTCGAAGAGTATGCTCAGGTAAATTGAAGTAGGCTGGGCACGAAGACAGTGGTTGGTGTCACTAAAGAACCCAAGACTGATTGGGATCTGTTTTATTTTTTTGTTCCTGGACATTCAGACATGAAAGGAAACGAACAAGATGACAACCTGTCTGGAATAGCTGCCATGGATTCTAAATACTCTCAAAGAGGCAAGGCATGCTGATAACTCCCTCAATGATCATGTATCTACAACTATGTTCTGACTGCAAGGTCAAAATTGGAGTTGGCAGAAAGGAACACAATGCGGGGAGACAAAGATGAATAACAAATCAACAAAGAACTAGAGTCATTAATCTCCACTCAAACTGAGGACATACTGAGCAGGAGATCTGAGCACTTATGAACATATCCAATGTGCAATGAGGATGATTTTTAAACTAAACTAAACTATTAATGGGGGGGTGGGGGCTTGATAATCAGACAAGAATAGTAATGCTAGTACTAAAAAAGAAATGTACTACTTTTCACTATAGTGAGCATAAAGATTTTCCATCAGAAGCTAGGAATAGATTGTATTACAGCAAAAATATATAGCTTGGCTATATTGCCTAGAATTTCAACTCTACTGTCTTAGACAGGCATTCCATTTCTGGGACCACCAATTAGAGGTGGAGTAGGGTTTTGTCAACTCTTTGTTTCAATGGCTAAGCAGTCATAGCCATGAGTCACCTGATGCTATCAGAACTTGCTCTAAGCACAGTTATTTGGTTATGGAAGGCCCTGGTATAACTGCAAACGAATTAAAATCCATAATTGCTCAACCGCCCATGCCAGTGGAATCATCCGAATTACTAACTCATCTCCCAAACAAAGAAAGGTAGCTGTAGTCCCCATCACAGCAGTCTCAGTACACGCCAAAAGACATAAGGCGAAACCGCACAGAAAGTGAACACAGCCAGCTGTTCCCTGTCATATGATATCAGCATTCATCGTAAACAGTTGGAATATCGGAACATGATCAAAATGGTTGAAACACACAGCTCACGGTGTGCACAGAGCACCTAACTCAGTAGCTCCTGCAACAAGCCGGACTTGGAATATGAGAAAAATGCAACCAGGAACACTTTTCAGACATAGCCTTCCTGCCGCCTATCCACCATATTGACCAAAAGATCATGTTCACCTAAAAATGATGATCGTCATATATTTCAAATGTATAGTGCTTGATGATATTAGGTCATCGTGTTTGGTTCCAATTCCGAACATATAAAACACAGTTCGTCATCAGATTATCCCCGTCGCACATCAAACAACAGACCGTAAGATTAGCATATGGCCGGTCTTGGGATATACGATGAGCCATTATGATGACGTAGCACACACACAATGGCTGCGCCATGGATTCATGATTACTCTAGTGAATGCAGTCTACAATAAACGAAACACAGTGCAAATTCCCCAAAGAAATAAAACTTTGGCTGACTTGACGGAGCCCACCACATTAATGCGTTGTAAAATGTAAATAACTTGCGTCAAACAACTCCAACAATGGTCATTGAACAGCACTCAGTGTGATGTAAAACGCAGATAAACACTAGACGGTGGAAGGTCGCATTCACAACACTTGATTTGTCAAAACAGAATATTGCCATGCGTGCAACGCCAATTCATCAGCGCAGACGTGTTAAGTAGAACATCATTTTGACTTGAATGCAGAAAATTGCAATGGAAAGCCAAAATTAATCAGATCCCAAAGCAATTTCTGCAGCGATCGAGAGAACATGACTTAGTTCCGCCATCATGGAAACAGAAGTCTAAGCACAGTACTAAGAGGGATGATAAAGCCAGTTTCAGAATGGGCTTTAAAGTCATCAGATATGTTGATATATTTGCTGTAATGAATGATTAATGCAATGATGATGTTTTTAGAACAAAGACTTTTGAAGTATATATGAAATAAACAAATTTTTTTGCATTATCTTAGCTTATTTGTATTTTTTAATTTAATTTTGCTAAACTTTTTTCACAAATATTATGTTGCCAACTTTTTATGTGGTTATTTACATAATGTAAATTTCATAAATGAACCCAAAAAACAAAATTTGTTTTTTTTGTTATATTTTCACATATTTCAGCCACACAGCTCTCTCAGTCATCATACTTTTCATTACAACTACCTTTCATGCTCTTTGGCTTGGGTCAAACCCCAAATTTTGTGGATGAATTGCAGGTTGGCATACCATCTCCTTCTGGCAAGGTAAATATGCTTGTTTGCTTGTCTAACCTTTAACTTGGGTCATTGTGACAGTGTTAATATCAACTACTGCTTTCTTTCATTTTTATCTGAAACTCGCAATCCAAAAAAATGAGATAGGAAGACAAATAAATGAATGGACAGGCCTCTAGCTTTGGGAAGCTGACATTGAAGAAGCAATGGTGGGATCATGCAAAAATTAAATTTAGTAGTTTTTTTTATGTCCAGTGAATGTGCAAGCCAGTTCTAATTCCTTCTTTTATAGATTAGTAACTGTATCCATGAGGAATAGGCCAACATGGAAATGGCTTAATTGAAGAGGGTTTGAATAAAGATTAAAAATACCTACACCCAGACTTAGTGTCGTTTCAACGAATATAGATTTTATACTGGCTCCATTAAAGCCAGGCCTGGTTAACAGTGACTCCATCATGGCATATAGTGATAAGTTTTTCTCTCTTCTTTCACCTTACCATTTTAGGTGTTGACAGAGAGAGAGATACAAAGTTCTGGTTCTTGCTCTTCTGGCAGCCTCAGTCATTTTCACTTGATGCTGTTGTACAGTTTCTTTGATGTTATTGCTTCACATAGTCTGAGTCTATATCTTATATTGGCATAGGCATTCTCTCCAGATGGATAAACAACTTTATTTGTCTGTGTATGTAATTCAAAATTTATTCTATGCCAACTCTTTATCTTATAACCGTATATTTCATTTTGTCTTTTCTGGTCACTCCTACAACTTTTCTCAGACATCTCATTTCCATGGTGACTATAGTTTGTTTCAGATTGTTTGCCTCCCTAATTCCAGTAATATCTCGAAAACCGTCTGATGGAATACCATGATTTTTTGCATGCGACCTTAGATTTTCAATGACGTAACGAATTTATCATTTAAATTATCGTATGTGTTACCGTTTCCTCAAAGCGGCAACTTCCTTTGATCTCCTTCATATTTGTATTTATTTTGACACAAAAAACAGAATGTACGGTAAATGAAGATCTTTTACACTTTTTAGAGGAAAAGGCGTAACTTTTATTTTTATATAAGGGACATTATTACTTTATAATAAGAGAGTAAGTAAGTAAGTGTTCCTGTCATGCCTGAAGGTGTATAGGGGAATAAACCGCCACAATTGCACTTTTTCACAACATGCTACCCATTTGGATTGGGCTCTTTTAATTATACAACTAATATTGAATCAAATCAAAATAGGCCGAACATTCACCGAATAGAAATTATTTATTTTAAGAACACAGAATACATCGTCAACTCACTAAAAAAACAGTTCCTGAAGTGGTCCGTATCCAGAGTTTCCAACTCCAACAAAGTCACTTCAGTAAGTTCAAACAAATGAGTTTTATTCAGAATCTGCCGAATCTAATAGACGTATTACCATTTTTGGTTGAATAACCCACAGACCATCGTTTCTCCAATACTTATCTTCCTCAACCATAACATGGTCTTCACAACTAGCCCAATAATCTTTGTCTATGTTTGAAATAGCAACATTGGTAAGCTCTTTAACATCAGATAATTTGAAAGTTTTATTTTCGGATGCTACTTGCCCTTTGATCTTTGCCCAAACTAATTCAATAGGATTTAGGTGTGAGTGATATGGAGGCAGCCTCAAACATCTATGACCATGTTCTTCAATTAATTTATCTATTTGAAATATCTTTGGCCGTTGTATCTGTTTTACAAGTGAAAGTAATTCAGGCTTGAGATACATATCGTTAAATGGTATTTGTTCCCTTGTCAGCCATGTCTTTATTTCAGCTTTAGTGCTTGATGATGTTGGAACTTTATCTTCTTGTGCCACTTTGTTATGGTAAGATGCATTATCCATGATCAAACAAGATGGTCGATCTAATAAAGGCAAAAGAGTGTCTTTAATCCAATCTCTGAACATATGACTGTTCATCTCTGAATGATAATCCTGGTTATCAGTTGACTTTGCAATAAAAACAAGTTCAGCATTCTCCACCAGGCCATTATTTTTGCTCCCAGCATGTGCCACTATAAGGCGCTTTCCTTTGCTGCTAGGTACATACCTTTTAATAGTCCCATCTAATGACTGCCATTCTTTTCATTTGTGTGGTGGGCATTAATCCATGTTTCGTCCAAGTACACAATGTCATAATCTTCATTACGCATTTGTCTAACTTCACGTAAATATTTGCTTCTTGCAGCTACTAAATGAGGTTTCTCGCAAATGATGTTTCTTCCACAAGAATATTTTCTAAAAGTGAAGCCTAAACTCCGCACACTTCTCCATAGTGTGGTTTTTGATACATCAATACTGGTGTTCTTTTTAAGCCAAATCTTAAGTTTCCTTATGGTAACTTCTTCCCCTAAGTCAAACATTTTACAAATCTCTCTGCGGACAAGTTCTCTGTCAAAACTGTCTAACAAATGTTTTCTTCCTCGACTTCTTTCTTTCCTTGAACATTCACATTGAACATTTTTCACTGATCTATGAAACGACCGTTTACTTAAACCTAACACGTGCATCGTTCTCTTTTCAGGATTTGATATGCTGTGATATAGACTCCCTCGTTTTGCCTCTCTACAAAAATATAAATATAATTTCTTTGTAATATTTTGTTCAGTAACAAATTTCAACTTTAAACTCATTGTTAAGGGCACAACTCACAAAACACGCCTATGTAAATAATTTGATTTTGTATTTTTGGTGACGTTATACTAATGACGTGATACAAAAAGTTGACAATTTTAATCCAGTAAGTGCAAAACCAGAATTGCGCACCGAATATAAGAGAAATTTGCTACACATATGTGCAAATATTGACAAAAATCTGACATTTGCAATTCAATAGTGTAAACCGGTGCCTTTACCCACCAACATATAAAGGAAATTCCCAAATGAAGATGTTTAAATCATTCTTGAAGTGATATGGAAGGGGTAAATACTCTTAAATTTTGATTCAAATGTGCCCAAGTTTAATCATACTTTTATCCTCCTGGTAAGCAAGCGCACAAGAAAAACCAGCAGTTTGTTTGCAATGAATTTATTTTTTCTATTACGTTATGAGATTCAGTAGGTTACATGCAAAATATCAGCACTGTAGCACAAATGGTTGCTGAGCTGTGGTTTTTTGAAGTGAGGCAAAAATCTGAAGCGAACTATAACTTTCTTTTCCTGCGTGTTTTCAATAACTATCTTTGTTTGACACTGGTAGCATAGAGATCTGTATGTTTTGTATAATATGTATAATATAATGTATAGTAAGATGGGTTTTTTTTTTTTTTGAGGGGGGGGGGCACTTAATGGCACACTTTAACTATGATTTGTATTTTATAGCCTGTGTTCTCTGATAATATATTTTATTTTTCTTCTATGTCCCTTGTGCCATTACTTATGTTTTATCTGTGTAGATTCTGAAATTGCTTGTGTTTTACACTCTAGATTCATGGGCTTGAAATGTTGCTATTTCTCAGATGTTTTTATTTTTAGGCTTGGCATCTTATACTGTCAATGTATGTAGTTATCAAGAACTGTGATAGGACTCATTCCTATCATGTTTGTAGTTATCAAGAACTGTGATAGGACTCATTCCTATCTTACCCTGATTGTCATAGCTCTGGTATTTCTTTATTTATTCTAGCCACATCTCTGTTAATACAGTATAGACTTTTGCATAATATAATAACGTGTTCAATTACTCCATACTGAGCCATTATTTCCATTATGTTTATATAAACTCTTTCAAATGCATTCTTTTGGTCTTCAAAAGTGACAAATAATGAAAGATTGTATTTAAATGTGGCACTGGGTTTCAGAACCAACAATATTACATTTCGGCCTTCCTCAGGGTTCACCATTATCTCCAGTGTTGTTCAACACCTACACTGTAAGAATCACAAGCAAACAAATCTAAGGACAGGGCAGGACATTTTCTTGTCTTCATGATGTTTTGGTGTATCGCTTGGTCAGAGACAGAGTGTTGTGGAAGAACTTCAGAACTTAATTGTATAAGCATGGGGTTTGGAGAGACAGAGGCACTTGTCATCAATCTGATGAAGGAAATGGTGACATGGTTATCATTGAACAAATGGTATTGTCAACAAATAAATGCCAAATGTGAGTCTGTTCAGTGGTTATGGAGAGAACTAATGCTGCAATATACCTAAGAGTGGTTTAACTGGAGTCCTGCTTTTACCAAGCATATAGACCAGGTGGTATTGAAAGCCAGAAAGGACCTGTCTGCGATGAGGCTCATGGCTGTAGCAAAAATTGAACATGGTCATCTTGTTCTCTTATTTTACCAGCGACAGGTCCTGTCTGTGACTGAGTATGCACCGTCGATCCTGACACACAGCAATACACAAACAGAGTGACTGGATAGGATACGAAAAGACAATAAGCACTTCATTCTCTGGTGCACAAAAGATACTGTGCAAGACAATTTACCTTCTTGATTTTTCCCACCATGACAGACAAAATTAGACTTAGCTGAGCACATGCCTAACTTCGAATCAGTGCAGACACACAACATCTCCTATACTGAAAATTTATGATTATAAAAGGCAGCAGGTTAAAAGAGGAAAATCATGAATGGTTCAGCCTATGGATATTGTTCAGCAGGCGTGTTCAATCTAGGACATAAAACCTTGCAAAGATTAGACATGAGTGCCATCAGAGTGCATTATGTCCTTTATCGTAGTCATCACACTGCACAGAGAATGCAGTAGACAACAAAACCCCATGGTCATTAAGGCAGAAGTGCAGGCTTAGATTTTGAAGAACTCTTCGGAGAGTTAATGTAAACATTATGGGTCTGTTATTCAGCATGTAACCTACTAAGCTCATGGGCCTTCATGGCTCAGTTTGAAGATAGATCTGTGAAGGAAGAAAGTGGTGCTTTCACATTCGTTACAAGTAATTTGACCATGAAAGTTGTGACTGTCATTAAAGCATTGAAATGATTTGAGACACAGACTTATGTGCACATATTTCCTCAGTGACTCAATGAGTATGCTCAGGAAGATCACAACAGGCCAGGCTCAATGGCAGTAGTTAGTCTCTACGGAGGTCTAATCTGACGAAAGTCTGCTTCATTCTCAGGGCAGGCAGATGTAATAGGTAATGAGTGTTGACAGACTTGCTAGTTTAGCTAATGTGGAGTGTGGAAGAGCAGTGGACCATGCCTCTGTTCTGAATACCCTCAGAGACACTGGATGAAAGACTGACTCAAAAAATTATTTTGAATCTGCAGCAATAAACAAACTGCACAAATATTAAATCAAGGTGGGAGATCCCATACTGGAGCACTACATAGGAAGCTAAGGAAGATTTATAAACCAACACATTACCATATTTGTTAGTCATTGCACGTTGAAGGGTATACTTAGGAAGAAATTTGAGCACTTACAGACTTGTCTGATGTGTAATGAGGATGACCTTCAACTAAATTAAACTGTTGAGGTGCAACATGATGCATTCTTCACAATTTTCTTTATTTTTCCTATTGTGTGCTAGTTTTTGGAATTGTTTGAATATTTTCCCTGTCCATTCTTTGATGTCATCTGTCCATTTTCTTTTTCCTCTTTGACACAATAGTCAGTAGATGGTATGCCTCTTATAGGTAATTACAAAGTTCCTCCATTGCAATCTGCAGTAACCTTCTCAGTGTGCTCAATACATGATTTACACCATTTATCTCTGTTTCTGCTATTCTCTGCCATATTGCTCTTCGCCTACCTATTTTGAGCCTGCCTTCCTCAATGCTATTAATGTAATTGTATCTGGATATTTTCTTAGCACATGACCTCTCCAGCTCTATCATTTGTCTATTAGTACTGTATGCACGTCTCATGGTTGCTTATATTAAACAGCTCTTATTTGCTGATTTTGTGTTTGTTCAAAATATTCTGAGAATTTTCCTGCTAACAAGCTCCTAATTTTATGTTTTGGCAGGTGTTGAGTTTTTCAAATTTAGGGTTATGCCAAATAAACAATATTCAGTTTAGATTTAGAAGTGGAAAGAATTGTAGTAGTGCCTATTCACTCCAAGATTATGTAAATCACTAGCTGAATATGTTAATCAACTCAACATTTAGCATTTGTAGGCCAGGAAATGACATTTTGGCACAGTTTGGGTTGGTCATATTGAAAGATTATGGAAAATAGGTATAATTACTGACTAATTCTATAAGCATGGTATTACATATGCCCAAAGCGTAGTAATTACAAATAATGGGTTAACCAATGTATTCTAGCTAAAAATAAATTTTTATTATCACAAGGTTGTGCATTATCACTGCTGCTATTTGTTGTTTATATGCATAGAGTAATATAATCAAGCCATGAAAATTAATTAGTTCTAGAATGTGAGGCAAATTTGGTAGATAAAGCAGACAGACTCAGAGTGTGACTTACTGAATGAACTCCTTTTTTTTTACAGATGATCAGCATATATTCACAAAAAAACTGTTTGTAACAACTATTTATTGTTTATTTATATTTTACTATTATGATTAAAGCCATCAAGAAGTCACTCATGGTCAAGCATCATTCCAAACTCACAGGTTATTGTTATACCATATCCTGTTGAGGATCCAGAAAGGTAATATATTTTACAGCTTTAATAAGTACTATTTAATTAAAATAATAACTGCAAACCATTTTTAATATTGTGGTAATTAAGTTAAAAGTTATGACTTTTTCATTAACTCTACACACTTTTAAACAATTTATTCTGTTAGTGTAAATTACCACTAAGAAAAAGCACTATGTTAATGAAATGTTAACCAGATTTTGTTCTATAACAATAAATTCTTCCAAGACAGTTTAAACTATGAAAATATCTCCATTATGATTCTATGGATGAGTGTTGTCCACTGTGGTGCTAGTTCTAGAGACTCCCATGTATTATTGTGTTTGACTTTCTCACGTCAGTCAAAGCACTATAAGAATGTCAGAAGGAATGACAGACTGATTCCAAATCACATCAGGAGTAAGTCAAGGCTGTTTTCTTTCGCCACTGAAGTTAACAATATTTAGTGATATGGACAAGATCACTAAAGAAGCAAATCTAGGTATCAAGGGTGATGATCAAAAGAATATCAATGAATTACTTTTTGCTGATGATCAATGCCTGATATATGCGGATGAAGAATATCTTCAACAACATGCATCATCATCATCATCATTGGGTGCCTTCTCCACATCGAAGGTTGGCTACCATGGAGCGCCATTCCACTCTGTCTCTTGCTTTGATGGTGCAGATTGTTATAGGCTGACTTGTCCATCTTTTGATGTTACTCGTCCATGTTAGTCTTGGTCTGCCTCTGCCTCTTTTACCTTGTATTTTCCCCTCTAATATTACTTTTATTAATGTAAAGATTATGTTGTGTCTTTTAACATGACCAAAAAATTTCATTTGTCTTGCTCTAATTGTGTTTAGTAGTTCTTTTTTCACCCTTAGTCGTACTAAAACTTCCTCGTTTGTTTTCTTTTCTTTCCATCCAATTCTACCTATTCTTCTGTAAATCCACATTTCAAAGGCCTCAATTTTCTGTTCTGTTTTCTGGTCTAATGTCCATGTTTCTGCACCATACAGGAATATTGAGAAGATGTAACATTTTGCTATTCTTAGTTTTAGCCCTGTTGTTATTTGTTTTGATGTTAGTATATTTTTCATGACATTGAAATTACTTTTTGCCATACCTATTATTTTGTTTATTTCAATTTTGCATTTTCCATCATTGGTTATAGTATGTCCCAGGTAGTTGTAGCTCTGGACTGTCTTCAGATGTATTCCCTCAACTGTGATATTTAATTGTAGGTCTTGAGAATTTTCTTTGTTTATGATCATAGTTTTAGTCTTTTTGATATTCATTTCTAGTCCATATTTTTTGCTTGTAATGTTTATCACATTAAGCGATTGTTGTAGGTCTTTAGGATTTTCTGCTAGTAAAACAGTATCATCAGAATATCTTAGGTTATTGATTATCTTCCCATTAATGTTTAGGCCTGGCATCTCAGTGATGTTTTTAAAGATTTGCTCAGTGTATAAATTGAACAAGCTTGGTGATAGGATGCATCCTTGTCTTACTCCTCTTTTTATATCAATGGGTGTAGAGTTCTCCTTGTTATATTTATTATTGCTGTTTGCTCCCAGTACAAATTACATATCAGTCGTATGTCTGTGTCATCCAGATTTATATATTTTAGGCAGTCTATAAGTTGATTATGGTGTATTCTATCAAATGCTTTGGTGTGGTCTATGAAGCAGGCATATATTGGTTTGTTTACTTCTATGTACTTTTCGATCAACGTCCTCATGCTGAATATGGCTTCTTTTGTCCCACTGTTTTTCTTGAATCCGAATTGCTGTTCATCTAATTCATTATTAATTTTATTCTGAATCCTTCCTTGTATAACTTTTAGTAAAATTTTGGTTGCCTGGCTCATTAGGCTTATTGTTCTAAAATCGCTGCATTCAACTGCACCATTCTTTTTAGGCAATGCAATAAAAGTTGATGTTTTTAGTTCATTTGGTATGTATCCTGTATGGTATATGTCATTGCATATGTCTGTGATCACTTCAATTCCAAAATCTTCTAGTGCTTGTATCATCTCTATCTGTATATTATCAGGTCCTGCTGCTTTTCCCTTTTTCATTGTTTTTATAGCTTTTTCTACTTCAGATTTCAGGATTTTATAGCTGGATGTACATTTTATAAATGGTTTTTTGTCCCTTTCATCATGAAATAATTCTGTTATGTATTCCTACCATCTATCGATTATATCTTTGTTGTCTGTTAGCATTCTTCCCTCTTTGTTTGCTATACATCCGTTTCCTGCAGCTTTTTTGTCTTTTTTAGTCATTCTTTTTATTTCTGTGTGCATTCCTCTTAAATTTTGTTTACTTTCCATAGTTTCGACTTCTAGACATCTTTGGTTGAGCCAGTCTTCTTTTGCCTTTTTGCACATTTTTCATATTTCATTATCAATTTCCTTGTATCTGGCAGTGTTCTTTGCTTGTCTTCTCTCTTCCATTTTTTCTAAAATGTTGTCAGTTATCCATTTTTGTTTTTTGTTACTTTCCTTTTTGGGTAAGGTGATGCAGGATTCTTGTATTCTGTTTTTTATGCATTGCCATTTGGTTGTGACTTTTTCTTCAGGATTTTCTCTTCTGTACTGCTCAATCCCTTCTTCTAGCAGCTTCTGATATGTGTTTTTTACTTGTACAGTATAAGTTTCTTTTACATCTTTCTGATTTAATGCTGTTAAATCTATTGGTGTTGCTGAAGTAGTATTTTGTTTCTTTTTCTTTAATTTGATTTTCATTTTCATCATTACAGGATAATGATCTGAATTAATATCTGCTCCTGGGTAGGTTTTGGCTTTCTTGACGCTGTTCCGGAATCTGTCTTTTATCATTATATAATCTATTTGATTCCTCTTTCCATCTCCAGGGCTTTTCCATGCATATAATTTCCTTTTCTCTTGCTCAAAGTAGGTGTTACATATTATTAGCCTGTTTTCTTCCCAAAATTGAATTAATCTTTCTCCTCTGTTATTTCTTTTTCCTAAACCATCATTTCCTATAATGGTCTTATATTTGCCTTTTCCTACTTTTGCGTTCATGTTACCCATTACAATCAAGATGTCTGTAGATTTCACTTGCTTCATAACTGTATTTAGATCTTCATAGTATGCTTCTATTTGTTCATCTGTATAGTCTTGAGTAGGTGCGTATGTCTGTATTATTGCTATGTCAAATGGCTTTGCTTTCAATTTTATTAATATAATCCTATCATTGTATGTCACTTGAGTATATATTTTTGTAGTTCTCGTTTTATTAGTATGCCTACTCCTCTTTGGTGTTCTGTAGTGTTACCTGAGTATATAAATGTATATTTATCGTCTTGTATGTATCCACTTTCCTTCCATCTTGTTTCTGATATGCCTAAAATATCTATGTTTAATCGCTCTGCTTCTACCATAAGATTTTCTAGTTTTCCTTGTTGGTATAAGGTCCTAACATTCCATGTGGCTATTTTTATTTCGTTCCTAAAACAGTAGTTAGAATTTCTCTCCATGGGTTTCTTTGGATTGTTACGTGATGAGGCTCCAATCTCTTTCACGGTGGTCTGCCATATTCGTCTTTCGTGTTCTGAATATGCCTCATGTGTACCACACACTTTGCTGTTTTCGCTTTCTGGGCCGTTGATTATTTCAACAACATGCAACAACCCTAAATGACTTATGCGATGAATACAATATGAAAATTAACATAACCAAAACAGAAATAATGAAAGTGAACAAGGAAAGAAGCTATTTAAGTATCAAAATAAATTACAATCATATAAAGCAGGCTAGCGAATTCAAATATTTGGGTAGTATGTTCACGGAAGATGGAAGTATAAACAGAGAAATAGAAACCAGAGTGCAGAAGCGAACATTATTAACTACCAACTGATTCCTTTCTTGAAACAACTATATATTTCAATGACAGTTAAGAGACAAATGATAAATATCATCTGCACATCAACATTATGCTACCAATGGCGATTGAACAAAGCCCAAAAAACAGAAAATCACAACATCCAAAATAGGTGCTTGAGGAAAATAACAAACAACACAAGGGCAGATAGAGTATCAAATGTTAAAATCAGAGAAGAAATTTGTATTAAACCATGTCTGGAATATATATATACGAACTATAAATGAAATGGTATGGGCACTTAGAATTAAACCAGGCCAAATGTTATCAGGAGCATTCTACAGGAACATTCTATCTAAGAACATCATCCAAAGGGTAAGTGGAACACCAAGGAAAAGATGGATAGATTGAATAGAAGATATATGCAAATACGAAAACAGTTTCATTTTAACAGCAACCAGATACGCCAAAGAAAGATGGTACATTTATGAAAAGAAAGAATAAAACAAGAAGCAACCAAATATCTAGAGACACCATAGCATACTGACAACAACCTCCATTTCTGTGACATCACTTAAGGATATCAGTTGCTAGATAAAAGAATAGAAAGAAGTCTCATGTCAAGACCATACCTCAGGGAATAATACACCCTGTTAAAAAAAATTAATTGGGAGAAAATCCGTAAAAGTTCCTTGTCTAGGACATACAACTCCTGTTTTCCATCCAACCAAGCAAGAATGTTAATTGAAAATGTTGCTTCAATTTGCTCATAAATATTTTTTTATTCATGCATAGTTGTACAATAAAGAGTAAAACAAAAAATAATTTTTGCAGCTGGAAGCATGAGTTGCATGTCACACCAAGTAGACTTGTACTTTTAACTGGGGTATCCCTGCTAGGAACTTGTGCATTTATAGCCGTTATTGTTGGCCTCTTACATTGGAGAGAAAGGGTGAGTAAACTGATTGAAATTGTTGTTATAAACATTTGAGTATTCATTTAAAGAGTCAATCTCACACCACCCTGGGTAGAACACTCACTACAACTTTTGTTTTAATCTCAGTATAACATTTTAGTTATAATTCTAGAAGGATGTCTTTGCAGTAATCTTGGATGAAAAATACATAAGTCTGCTGCATTCCTTTCTATATTAAAATGGATATTTTATGGATATAGTTCCACTTGTTAATATTTTTCAAATACGTAAGGTCACCTTTGTCTATGTCCCTGGACATGCGGGAGTACGAGGAAATGAAAGAGCAGACAGATTGGCTAGCTGTGCTGTCATTGAAGATGGTCAACCAATGGATCGGGCGGACATCATCAATGCCCTCCGAGATGTGGGAAAAGCACAGGACTTTGACGACCACAAATCCACATCACTCCTTCGGATGAAAGAGATGGGAGTTAAGTAGGGCACAGAATGAAATGAGAAACTTAGTGGGCATGTAAGAAGACTTATCAACCAGCACAGAACTGGAGTCGTCAGTCGCTGGACACTGCAGAGTTGCTGGGAAGGGGATCTGAGCACCTATGGACATATTCAGAGTGCAATGATGATGACCCGCAAATAACTCAATATTTTTCAAAATGTTAATTTTTTTTAGCATAAATTAATGTTTATGTTAGTCATTTTCTGTAGATTAATGATCATTAGTGCGTCCATGCGCTGTCCAGGGCCCGAAAGGGTAGTAAAGAATTGTGGCGCTATACCCTACCAGGCATGTTCGAGAAAGGTGGGTTTGGCATGGGACTAGCTATCCCATACTGTTACATAAATAAGTCGAACAAACTTTACAAACATGGACAAATCAAAGAAAAGAATAAAAGTAAATCCGCCATCCAGGAAAGATAAAGGCTCTCTGTCTAAGAGACGTTTGACGCAAGCCGGATAAAGCCATATGGAGTCCAGGTTGCCGACTCACCTTTTGTCTACCAGGAAATCCTCCAAAATTGGCACCTGGAATGTATGTACCCTCATCATGCAGCACTTTGTTGTGTCACCACGTGTTCCACCCTTGACCTTGCGCAGTCTTGCATGAAGAAAGAACATGCTCCATCGTCCATAAACTAATATGAAGAATCACAAAAACAACAGCTAAAGAGAAACAACTAGAAATTTATATAAAAAGATCAGAGCCATCAGAAACAGAAGCAAAAACAATATAACCCCACAAAAATTATAAATGATGAAAACAGTAAACTTTTGTTTCTTTTTTTTTTGGCAACTTGAATCAATTTTTCTAAAAACACCCAAAGTGACAATAACAATAATATGAGAAATGGAGAAATTAGGAAAACATAATCATAATAATGTGGAAATAAAAGACAAAATGAGAAATTCAAAAATTAGGAAAAAAGTAGGAGTAACACCCATCCTTTGTAACATCTAGAGCCAACAAATTAAATGGTTTTGACATATAACAGCAAGCATTAATAATTAGATGCAACAACAGAAGAGGCAGAGGGAGACCTCTTAAGAGATTGGCAAGCATAATATCTGAAGACCTGCAATGAATGAACTTTGTTGAGACAAACCAAGGATCACTGTCAAGAGCACATCCTTTTTCTTCCATGGTGAAAAGCAAAGGAGGATAGAGAACAAGACAATTATTTAAAAAATTGTGTGTAATTTATCACACCAATTTTTATTTAAATCTATTATAATTTTCATTTTTAAAATATATTTTTTCTCTGATTTCCATATTAAAATCCTCTTTGTCATTTCAGATTGAAGATAAAAAAGAAAAGCTTCAAGAGGCACAGCGTTTCCATTTTGATGCCATGTAGGCAATCCAGAACAAACTGTTTGCAAACTCTACCATGCATTTTCAATGTTTATCCTTTAACATATATTACAGTACACATATAAAAATAGATAAAGCGTTCTCTTAGCAATCATAGTAAGTTTGGATCCTGATAAATTTTTCACTTATTGGTATTTATTATTTGTTCACATTGCAAGTTACATGTTTAGGAGTGCTTCTATAACCTTTTTATTTTTCTTAACCATCCTCCCAGGAGCAGTCTTACTAGACTAACAAGTCTTTTCTACAATTGTTTCATCAAGTTTTCCTTCTTGTAGGCAGATTGTCAACAGGGGGTGTTGTGTTCCTTCTGCATGGATTTTTTTTTACTGGCTTTTGCTTTACTATGGTGTGTTCCAAGCATGTGAATTTTCTAATATAAACTGACAGTACTAGGCCAAAATATTCTTTCTTTTTTTTTTTTAATATTCATTTATGAGGTTCCCACAAGATCATTGAGATTTGATAAAAATTGCACTTATTTATTTTTACTACTTTTTTCTAACAGTGCTACCTGGCTTTGCAATTCAGAAAATATTTTTGATAATAAGATATGTGCTAAAGATGTTTTCTAAGTTAATGGAGCTGACATTACAATTTTTGTCACAAACAGTTCATGATTTTCAAAGAAAACTGTGTAAAAATAAATAGATAGTGAAAAACTAGATATATTTGTTTTCTAAAAAAACTTATATATTTTTTTTTAAAGTAAAGGCTGTATTTGAACAGAAAAAAAAACTAATATCATCTCCATGGAAAGAAAAGGGAAATAAAGAACACAAAATTAACCCTACATTATGATCATCATCATCACTGAGCACCATTCTGCTCTGTCTCTTGCTTTGATAGTGGAGATTGTCATAAGTTGACTTGTCCATCTTTTGATGTTACTCATCCATGTTAGTCTTGGTCTGCCTCTGCTTCTTTTACCTTGTATTTTCCCTTTCCAAGATTATTTTTAGTAGGCTGCTGTGTCTTTTAAAATACCACAAAAATCTCAAGTCTTGTTTGAATTGTGTTTGGTAGTTCTCTTTTTATTTTTAGTTGTAAGACTTCATTTGTTTTATTTTTTTCCCATTCAATTCTTCCTCTTCTTCTATAAATCCACATTTCAAGGGCTTCAATTTTCTGCTTTGTTTTTTTGTCTAATGTCCATGTTTCTGCACCATACAGGAATGTTGAGAAGATTAAACATTTTATCATTCTTAATTTTAGCGGTGGTGTTATTTGTTTTGATGTTAGTATATTTTTCATGGCATTAAAATTGCATTGTTGTTTTTTTTTTGCCATTCCTATTCTTTTGCACAAACAGCAGAAATAGAAACAAGATGCAACATAGCTTGTCAAATCATTAGACAGCTATCACTACTATTATCCAACAAGCAAATAACTCTAGAGGCAAAATGGGCACTCGACAATACAATCTTTATACCAAAGTTGTGCTACCAATGCCAGTTCTGGGCCCTAGATGCAAGGACAAATAATAAAAATAACCTCTACTGAGATTAAATGTGTTAGATGAATGACAGGAAAGAACCGGAGAGATAAGATCAGAAATGAAGAACTGAGAAAAAAAAAGCTAGGAATAATTCCTGCCATAGAGTAATAAGAAACAACAGATAAAATGGTTTAGTAATGTGACAAGGTAGAAAGATCAAAATACAACAAGCCTTCAATAAACTTTGCGAGAACACCGGACCCAAGGGTTGGCCATGAAAGGTAAGGGTAAAGTATGAGGCTTGAATCAGCGTCATAGCATGTGAGTTTCCACTCATATGTGCTCGGCCGCCTATTCAGAAGTGTTCGTAGACTTCTGGATAGTGCTGTGTTAAGCATCGAAACCCACGATGTGAGGCAGCATTCCCAGAGTACCCATTTCTGCCAGCGGCCGGGTCAACCATGGGAGTATTTTTTTCTTCCAACCACAAGTGCACACACTGCTTCCAGCGGGAGACAAACATGGGTTGTCCAAACGTCTGTAGCTTAGTTGGGTGGTTTTCCCAACTAGGCTACCGAGGCCCACCGACCATGAAAAAGATGGGTTGACAGATTATTAGAAACACTAAGAAATATAACAGCAGCAGAGGCAAACAGAAGAGCAAAAGACCAGAAATTATTTCTCCGCTCGATGCTGAAAGGCAAATGAGGAAGAAAAGCAAGAAGAAGATTCTTTTGTTTATTTTAGTTTTATATTTTCCATCACTGGTTATAGTATGTCTAAGTTAGTTATGGCTCTGAACTGTCTCCAGGTCTTTTCCTTCAACTTTGAAATACACTTGTGGGTTTTGAGTATTATCTTTGTTTATTATCATAGTTTTAGTCTTTTTTATATTCATATCTAATCCATATTTTTCACTTGTCATGTTTATTTCTTTAAGTAATTGTTGTAGATCTTTAGGATTTTCTGCTAGTAATACAGTATCATCAGCATATCTTAGGTTATTGTTTATCTTTCCATTAATATTTAGGCCTGGCATCTCTGTGATGTTTTTAAATATTTACTCAGTGTATAGACTGAACAAGCTTGGTGATAGGATGCATCTTTGTCTTACTCTTCTCATTATATCAATAGGTGTAGAGTTCTCATATATCCTATTATTGCTGTTTGCTCCCAGTATAAATTACATATTAGTCATAGATTTAAAAAAACTTCATAATGAAGACTTTTTTCTGCAGTCAAACTGGTTCTAGTCTCCCTGTGTTTGTAGGTGGCAGATCACAAAAGGACGAGGAATTGGGAGTTTTTGGTTTTTTTTAAGCTTAGGTTGAGCAGTACTGCCATGGTTGAAATCATCCAGAGTGGAAGCTCTTCTTAGAGAATGGGATTGCATGTAGCTCAAAATACTCAAGCTGGTAGGAGTGTGGGAACCTTTAAAGAACATTCTAGGGAATCTGGTAACAAGGAGCTGATGATTACGTGACTGGAAACCGATCAGGAAGTTATTGAGTTATTTGCGGGTCATCATCATTGCACTCCGAACATGTCCATTGGTGCTTAGATCCCCTCCTCAGCAAGAGCCGCAGTGTCCAGCGACTGACGACTCCAGTTCTGTGTTGGGATAAGTTTTCTTAAACACCCACTAAGTTTCTCATTTCTGGCTGTGCCCATCTTAACTTCACTCTCCATCATCCGAAGAAGTGACGTGGATCTGTGTTTGTCGAAGTCCTGTGCTCTTCCCACATCTCAGAGGGCATTGATGATGTCCGCCCGATCCATTGGTTGCCCGTCCTCAACGACAGCGCAGCTAGCCAACCTGTCCGCTCTTTCATTTCCCCGTACTCCCGCATGTCCAGGGACATAGACAAAGGTGACCTTATGTATTTTGGACTTCTGCAATGACTCTACCCATTGCATGTGTACAGAGCCCGTCTCCACTATTTTTTTATAATGCTCATCGAATCACTCGGTATACATGCGTGGGTGTGGTCTTGTGACTCTAACCATTTGAATGCCTTGGTCACCTTTCACAAGTCAAAGATCAGGTGGTGTATTGAGAAAAAGAGCAGCTCCCCTGGCGAACCATTTGTGAAAAAGAATAAAACTGGCCTCAAGCCATAAATAGTCTCACTCCACACGAAAGAAAACGCAGAAGTGGTATTCAGATATATTTTTACGATGGCACTGATCCACCCCAGTTTGTGTGAATATCTTCACTATGGCCTAGACTTATTTAGCATACCTCCGTCACAGAATGCGGTTGAATCTGAAAATTTTCTGCCAGTTGATCCTCTCACATCTGTATCTCTCAACACTCAAATTGAATTTTGATACCAGGAAACAGTGAGGAGTCGCCCATGTGCTGCCGGGGCCCAAAAGAGAAGCAAAGAATTATAGCGCTGTTTCCAACCAGGCATGTTTGTAAGAGGCAACAAAGGAGGGTTGAGCATGGGATTGACTATCCAGTACTGTAAAAGAATAAGCCTCAAAATCTTCACAAACATGGACAAGTCAAATAAAAAAAAAGTAAATCCACCATCCAGGAAAGATAAGGGCTCTCTGCCTAAGAGATATATGACACAATCTGGAGAAAGCTGCAAAGAGACATGGTTGCTGACTCACCTTTTGTCTACCAGGACATCCTCAAGAATTGGCACCTGACCTGGAATGTACATGTTCTAAATGAAAAAGGGAAAGTTGCACAAGGTGTAGCAGAAATGGCAAACTACACAATAAATATTCAGGAATGTGTGAAACAAGATTGTTTGAAACAGAAAGGATAAAACTAAACACAGGAGAGATGATTTTATCATTAGGACACCACGAACCTGGAGCATAACATAGTGAAGGGACAGCTATAATGTTATCAAGGGAAGCACAGAAAACACTGATAGAATGGGAAGCAGTAGGGTCAAGACTAATAAGAGCAACATTTAAAACAACAAAGAACAAAATAAAAATACACATTATTTAATACAATGCACCAGCCAATGATAAGGAAGATTTTGTTAAAGATGAATTCTATAAACAATAGCAATTTCAAATGGATGAAAGAAGAACCAAAGATATTATAATCTTGAAGGGAGATCTACATGCAAAAATAGGATCAGTCAATAGTCTTTGAAGAAATCATGGGAAAACATGGACTTGAGAAATGAATGGGAATGGAGAGATATTCGTGAACTTCTGTGCTCTTAATCAAATGAGCCTTGGAGGAACAATATTCCAACATAAAAGAATACATAAAGCTACATGGGTGTCACCAGATCATAGAACGGAAAATCCAATTGACTACAAATGTATTTATAAAAAGTTTAAGTCATCGTTACAAGATGTAAAAGTATATAAAAGAGCAGATGTGGCTTCAAATCATCTTCTGCTAGCCAAACATAAACTTAGACTGAAAAGATACACTACAACACTTAAGGGTAGACAGTATTTCAATGTAGTATTTCTTAAAGAACAAGGAATTAAAGATAAATTTGCAGTTCAGTCAAAGTGTCAAACAAATGCAAAGTTCAACAACTAGAAAATAACAATAAATATAGTAGATCATTGGAAACAGGGTAATGTTATTTGGAAGGAGACATGTGAAGAAACCATTGGGAAAAAAGAATGTCAGAAAAAGGCATGGATGACAGCAGAGGCCCTGGAGAAAATTTATAGAAAGAAAGAATAAGAAAGCAGGCATAATAAAAACAAAACGAGAATCTTGGCTACTAAAGCCAAGACACAGGTAACTTACACAGAGGTGAACAAAGAAGTGAGAAGATGCATCAGAATAGAAATTATGGCTGCTGTGAACAGTCAACCGGGAACTGTACATGCAAGGGAACGTTCTACGGGTCAGGCTGCACTCTCAAATCTCCAGACAACTGTTTGAACGAAACCTGTGAACAGTTAATCGGGGCCTGCGTCTCGTATGTCGATGATTCCCACGTTAAGAAGAGTACTACAACAAACCCAAGCATATGGATACCTTAATGTGTTTCTGTGCTGGACATGGTTCATTTCTTGGTGTTTTTCCGTGAAGCCATGGCTCATATCTTAGCTTGTGTGTGTGTGTGTGTGCTGGCCATGGCTCATATCTTGGTGTGTGTCATGTTAGTCATATCTCATATCTTGGTGTGTCCTTGATAATCATGTCTCATATCTTTATGTGTGTATGTGTTTAGTCATATCTCATATCTTAGTGTGTATCTGTGTTAGTCATGTGTCATATCTTTGTGTGTGCATGTTTGGGTTAGATATCTCATATCTTTGTGTACATGTTTATGTTAGTCATATCTCATATCTTTGTGTGTGCATACCTGTGTATGTCACATCTCATATCCTTGTGTGTGCATGTCTATGTTGATCATATCTCATATCTTTGTGTGCATGTCTATGTTAGGCACGTGTCATATCTTTGTGTGTGCATGCCTTTGTCAGTCATATCTCATATCTTTATGTGCATGTTTATGTTAGTCATGTGTCATATATCTTGATGTGTGTCAGTGTTAGTCATGCCTCGTATCGCTGTGTGCAAGTCTGTGTTGGTCACATCTCCTATCTTTGTGTGTGCATGTCTGTGTTAGTCACCTCTAGTGACTCGGGCAGATGGTGCTCGTAAACCTGGGAGGGCCGACCATCTAAGGGCAGAATCCCCCTACAGAAAGATCATCTGCTGTCTTGCAGGAAGATTGGGGACAATCAAAGGTTAAGGAATGCAAACCTGAATAAAATGCTGGCTGAAATCAGATGCACTGGCGCAGAACACAGTGCAACGTTTTAACGGGTGTTCAATTCAGAGTGGATCTGGCAGACTCTAATTGTGATGTTCTGCCTGTGGGGGCGATCAACACACTTAACCTGACAGCAGACTTCATGTGAGAGTATGGGATCCTACTCTAATTGAGTCCTGATCGCAGAGAGAGAGAGAGAGAAGATGCATTAAAGGGGATAAGAGGAAATATATAGATGAACTAGTTAAAGAAAGTAGTATAAAATGTATGGAATGTACTCCAAAATTACGGATACAGGTGGATCACGGGTTGGGTCATCTGGTGTGTCATGGGGTCGTCCAGTGATAGCATTGAAGTCAGTGAATTATAAATTGTTTTAGTAATTTGAAGTGGGTGGTGTCGTACGCCAAATATTTACGACGCCGTAACGAGCCTTTTTGTGATATCATTAAGTTCTTTAGTGGTAATATAGTTCATTCACAAATTCGTGCCCACAGATTTTATTAATTATCTTGGAAACTGTTTGATTAATTTCTGTAATTCTTTTTCGTGAAATCTTATTTTCTCACCGACCTTCAGTCTGATTTTTTTGCCCTACTGTCATGCATTTAGGAAAGATTTTTGCTTATTCGAAGTATATAAAAATATGATTTTCTTGCTTGTCCTAAATTTTATGATTTTACAATATATGTATTATATTATATATGTAATATAATCATCATCATCAAGTACCGGGCCTACTCGCGTAGGTGATAATGTCTCTCCACAACCTTCTATCTCGACAGTTCTTTATCATTTCTGCTGTTTACCTTCTGCCAAGCCATTCTCTTAAGCTGTCTGATATTTTCTCTCTTTGCTTCCCTCTATCTCTTCATCCCTCAATTTTTCCAGTTGTTACAATATATTCCAGTTGTTCTCTTCTCATTACATGGCCAAAAAATGATGATTGTTTCTTCCTAATAATGGAAATTAGCTCTCTTTTTGCTTTGACCTCTTTCAAAATATTTTCATTACTCTTCTTAGCTGTCCATGGTATTCTCAACATTCTTCTGTAAAACCACATTTCTACAGACTCCAGTGGTTTTCTTGTCTGTTGTCCATGATTCACATCCATATATTAAAACTGGCTCTACATAACATTTAAGAACTCTTTTTCTTGTTTCTATTGTCAAAAATGGATTGCATAGTATCTTCCTCATTTTCTGGAAAGCTGCTTTTGCCTGAGCCATTTTGCATCTCACCTCTTTTGTACATCTTCCGTCTGAGGTTAACAAAGTTCCCAAATATTTAAATTCATTTACCTGTTTTAATATTGTTCCACTTGTCTTTATTTTGCACTGAGGTGATGTCTTTTTCTTTGTTGTTACCATTACCTCTGTCTTTTTGCTATTAAAGCTGAGTCCTTTATTTTTGCTTTCTTTCACTATAATGTTCAACATTTCTTGTAACTCATTTTCACTCTTAGCGATTTATACTGTATCATCAGCATACCTTAGATTATTTATATTACGACCTCAAATTGTTATTCCAGGCATGCCCCTTATGGATCTTAAATAACCTCACTATAAATATTAAACAAATCTGGTGACAGCACACAACCTTGTCTAACACCCTGTTTTATTTGTTGAAATATTCCCAATTGGTTTCCAGTTCTTATGGCTGCTGTTTGTTGCCAGTACATGTTCTTTATTATTCTTAGATCTTTGCTGTCTACGTTTATGCTTTCTAAAATGTTGATTATTTCTTGGTGCTTTACTTTGTCAAATATTTTGTTATAATCTATGAAACATAGGTATAAATCTGTTTTCACCTCTATGGCTCTTTCTACTAAAGATCCTATGATATATATGGCATTGCTTGTTCCTTTACCTCCAACAAAACCACACTGTTCATCGCTAATTTCTGGACTGATTTTGTTTCGCACTCTTCGCATGATGATTCTTAGTAATACCTTAGTCATGTGACTCATAAGGCTTATTGTGCGATGATCATCACATTCAATCACACCAGATCTCTTTGTGGGGGGCTATGAATATTGATTTGAGCAGGTCGTCTGGTATATATCCGCTGTTGTAGATATCATTCAATATTTTTGCTATTATTTCTATTCCAAAATCACCCATGGCTTTAATCTCTTCTTTAGTTATATTATCTGGTCCAGGAGCTTTTCCTGCTTTCATATTGCGCAGGGCGTCTTCCACTTCTTCTCTGAGTATTTCTGGTCCTTCTCCATTATCCTTAATATTTACTTCTGTTCGTTCATCATTATAAAGATCTTTAATGTATTCTGTCCATCGTTCCCTTATGCTTTCTTGTTCAATCAACAGTTCTCCTTCCTTTGATCTTAAACATCCAGTTTTTGATTGCATTTTTCTTCCGTAATATAATATATTATATAATATATTATATATGTAATATTATATTATATATATTATATATATTATATTATATAATATATTATATATGTAATATATATATATTTATATATATTATATCTATCTATTGTCCTTTCGAGCCGAAGACGACACATAGGGCAGAACCACAATCTCAAAAACAGAATCCTTGCGTGCCAAAATGGCACATATTGCAGAGATCACTGCTTCTAAAATCTATGGCTGTTTCCATAACAACACTTTTTATAATGACAGCTTGTCAAGCCATCGATCAACCTCCTTAGTCGCTTCTTACGACATGCCTGGAAGGTCACAGTGTCCTATTCTTTACTTCCCTCATAATGAAGCCCCGGTAACACATGGGAAATATATTATATATAGTATAATATATTTTTTTTAAAAAAAGTAAAGTACCCCCGTCACGCCAAGTGGCGTATAGGAAATATGGTGTTAGTGACCATAAATTTTACAGACTCTCGGCACATGATTTTTGGGGTAATGTGGTCAGTATTACGCCCGTGCCTCTTCACTTCCCAGAAAAAAATCAGGTACCCATTAAAGGCTGGGTGAACCCAGAAGCCAACGGTTGGGATCGAACCCTACCCCTTGTCCTTTGTAGTCCAGTTCACTAACCACTGAGCTATCGCAGCTCATAATATATTTTACAATACATAATATGTTGTACTCACCAATAAAAAAAGGCAAATTTCACATGCACACCTCACAATCTTAGCACCATTTCGCACTCTTAACCTGTAAGATGTTCGCCACTCCGAGGTCTTTTTTTCCGTAATTTGATTACCGGTTTCTTGTTAAATTGGTCCAGAGGTGTATTTTAACAAAATATTTACTTTTAGGACTTCTGTTTCCAAGATGGTGGATCTAGTCCACGTTCTCTCGATCGCTGTAGAAAGTGCATTCTGGGTCTGATTAATTTTGGTTCTCCATTGCATTTTTCTGCGTAAAGTCAAAATGATGATCTACTTATTATATCTGCGCTGATAAAGCGGTGTCGTACGCCGGTAATATTCCATTTTTGACTAATTAAATGTTGTGAATGCGACCTTCCACCGTCTAGACTTGATCTGCGCTTTACGTCACATTGGTGCTGTTCATGACTGTTGTTTTAATTGCTTGACGCAAGTTATTTACATGTTACTCATTACTGTGAACTTCTTCGTCAGCCACAGTTTTATCTCTTTAGGGAATTTGCACCGTGTTTTGTTCGCCGTAGGCTGCATTCACTAGAGTAATCAGGAATGTAAAGGGCACGACATTGTATTGTTGTGTGTGCGACGATGTGTGTGCTACATCATCGCAATGACTCATCATAAATCTCTAGACTGGCCATACACTAATCTTACGGTCTGTTGTTTGATGTGCGACGGGGATAATCTGACGACTAACTATGTTTATATGAATCTCAAGCTGACTACAACAATAGTTGTAACACATAAGATACCGTCATGAGACGCACCGAAATGGCAGCTTATTTATATTCGAGCCATGGACTAAGCAATGTTTACTTTGAATACCACGATAAATGTTATTGCAGTGAGTTGGCAGATTTTTGAAAATGTATTCAGGGGTTTGAACATAAATGTTTGTTCACAGTTCGTTAACCTTCGCTGTAGATAAAGTCGTTAATTTGATGGCTTAGTTTTTGACATGGTAGCTAAGGACCTAACTTGTGCAAACGGATGGCATTGGCAGGGATCATTTTGAATCTATGAAGTGGGCTCATTTTGTGTTTAACTCAAAAGCATATGTGCTTTTTAACCAAAGAACTTTTTTTTTGGGGACTCAATGAAGATATCCCCGATGGAAGAATAAATTGTACTATTAGTCCAATAAATGATTCGCTTCCAGAGGTTTATGATGTAAACAAAGCAGTTTTGTCATTGCAAGTGAATCATTTCCACACCTATAATTGGTCAGGATTGTGTAGCAGCAGCAGCTTTATAGCGAACACAGAAAACATCACAGGATTGTGCTGTTCTGAAACAGCTATGCTATGCTACCCTAGAATTGCCTTTAATGGGATTACTGTGACCACAAACCACTCTCCATGTGTGTACCACGTATTTACACCCCTAAAAGAAATTCAGAATATAACAACATCATGTGCCGTCTGTGATATTAATGACCACATACCAGCCTCCACTATGATTGACACAACTGTTGCACCAAGCACTTCATCAGCAAAGCCATATCTATGGAATGTTCATCTGACATTGTTCTTGAATGATGTCCAAGTTAATGAGCCATCAGAATCGTGTGGCGGCAGCTACAAGAAGGGAGCGGAGAACATCATCAATTGTGTTTTTACTAACTACAGGTCATGTGGCTTCTGTTGGATTGGAAATGATACATTCCACCACTGTGTGTCTATATGTTTGGAATTGGAGTCATCAATGATGGCCTAACATCATAAAGTGCTACGACGATCATCATTTTCGGGAGGACGTAAACTCCCATGGTATATGGTGGATAGGCGGCAGGAACCATTGAAGGCTATGTCTGAAAAGTGTTCCTTCTTGCAGTTTCCTCATATTCCAAGTCCGGTTTGTTGCAGGAGCTACTGAGTTAAGTGCTCTGTGCACACCGTGAGCTGTGTGTCTCATCCGTTTTGATCCTGCTTCGATATCCCGCTTGTTTACGATGAATGATGATATTGTATGACGGGGAACAGTTGGCTGTGTTCACTTTCTGCGCGGTTTCGCCTTATGTCTTTTGGCGTGTGCTGAGACTGCTACGATGGGGACTACAGTTACCTTTCTTTGTTTGGGAGATGAGTTAGTAATTCGGATGATTCCACTGGCACGGGCGGTTGAGCAATTATGGATTTTGATTCGTTTGCTGTGAGACCGAGGCCTTCCATAGCCAATAACAATAATAACAATATGTTTATATGTTCAGAATTGGAGTCAACAATGATGGCCTAACATCATCAAGCGCTATAATTTTTTTTAAAAATATGACGATCATCATTTTCAGGAGGAAGTGAACTTCCGGTATATGGTGGATAGGCGGCAGGAACCATTGAAGGCTATGATGAAAAGTGTTCCTTGTTGCAGTTTTCTCATATTCCAAGTCTGGCTTGTTGCAGGAGCTACTGAGTTAAGTGTTCTGTGCACACCGTGAGCTGTTCAAATGGTTAGAGTGACAAGACTACACCCACGCATGTATACTGAGTGATTCGATGAGCATGATAAAAAAAGTGGAGGCGGGCTCTGTACGCATGCAGTGGATAGAGTCATTGCAGAAGTCCAAAATACGTAAGGTCACCTTTGTTAAGTGCTCTGTGCACACCGTGAGCTGTGTGTCTCATCCGTTTTGATCATGTTTTGATATTCAAATTGTTTATAATGAATGATGATATCGAATGACAGGGAACAGTTGGCTGTGTTCACTTTCTGCACGGTTTCGCCTTATGTCTTTTGGCGTGTGCTGAGATTGCTACGATGGGGACTACAGTTACCTTTCTTTGTTTGGGAGATGAGATATTAATTTGGATGATTATGCTGGCACGGACGGTTGGATTTTAATTTGCTTGCAGTATTTTAATTAATTGGCCTTCAATAACCAAATTACCAAATTTACTACTAATGAATATTCCTGTATGTTTGATAATTTGTAAGCTGTTGTGAAGTGACTTCTTGATTTTTAAAACCATGAAGAGTTTAAAGTGTAAATTCATTACTATGCAAAAGGTAACTGTGTTATTGTACATGCACTTTTGCAAGGAATCTAAAAGGAATCTCTATATTACAATATAAAAAAAACCATAAATAGAACATCCATTGGCAGCTCTAAATATAGATAGAAAGTCTTTCAGTCGATGGATATGACAGAACTTTGACTCTGCAGAGGCGACAGTCAAACAAGGAAGTTTACCTATCTCTATGACGAAGATATAAAATCAAATGACAAATTTTGCCTTATTCAGTGTAATACGGATATGCCTTTGACTTGCATTGTTAGAAAATTAACATAATTTATAGTAAAATCTAATGTTTAGAGCACGAGGTTTGATATTTTCCTAAAATTATACAACAAAAAACGATTTGTGCCAAATTCAGACTACCTTTGTACTTATCACCATCATCATGTGCCGTACCGGTTGGCGTTGGCGATCATGTCCTTCCACAATCTTCTATCCACAGTGCATCGTATCAGTTCTGTTGTTGACTGTTTTCCATGCCATGACACCAAGCTATCCAGTATTTTCTCTCTTTATCGTCCGCGATCTCTCTTTCCTTTTATTTTGCCAGTTGTAACCAAGTATTCCAACTTTCCTCTTCTCATGATGTGCCCAAAACATATTGATTGCTTCTTTCTGATGTTTTCTAAGAGCTACCTTTTTGTGTTGGCCTCTTTGAGAACTTTCTCATTGGTCTTTTTCTGGGAACAGCTTGTCCAGGGAACTTTCAACATTCTTCTGAGAAATCCTATCTCGGTGGCCTCTAATCGTATTTTCATTTGTTTGTCTATTGTCCATGATTCACTTCCATAGGTCAGAATTGGTTCTATATAGCATTGATGAACTTTCTTTCTAATTTTTATTGACATAAATTTGTTGCATAAGATATTTTTCATTTTCTGAAATTATATTTTGGCCTGAGCTATTCTGCTTTTTATTTCTGTGTTGCATCTTCCATCTGATGTTATCACTGTGCCCAAGTATTTCAAACGTTGCACTTGTTTCTGATTTGTCTCGTTTATTTTTATGCTGCATGATGGTGATGATTGTTTCTTCGATATAACCATTACTTCTATTTTCTTACTATTCAGACTGAGACCTTTCTTGTTGCTTTCTTTTACTATTATATCTATCATTTCTTGTAGCTCATTCTCTGTCTCTGCTATTAAAACTGTGTCATCCGCATATCGTAAATTATTTATGTTGTGACCGTTGACTTTAATTCCTTTTTTGTCAACTATTGATCTCATAATATGTTCGCTGTAAAGTGAAAACAAATCCGGCAACAAATCCGGCCTTGTCTGACTCCTTGTTTTATAAATTGAAATTGTACTGTTTTGTTGCTAATTCGTATAGCTGCTGTACTTAAATGTTATAAAATCTGAAGGTCGGTGAAAAAATAAGATTTCATGAAAAAGAATTACAGAAATTCATCAAACAGCTTCCGAGATAATTGATCAACTCTGTGGACACGATTTTGTGAACAAATTATAATTATCTCTTTCCACACACTATTCTCTCATGCAATATATAAGAAAGAAAAGTATCAAATTTATATTTTTTTCCCAAATATAATAGACAACTTTAGTGCATGTTTACATAATAGGTAAAAGTATACTCTTATAGGCATGGGTTTTAAAAAAACAGTTTATAGTATATGAAGATTAATATATAGTGTTAATACATGACAGTATTAAACTGATAAAGGGGATGTTGTTACATTATCAGAATGAACCTGTCGCTTGATGTAGAAATAGGAAAGTGAGTTACTGTGTTGTGTGTATGTGTATGTCGATCCCACATGTGTTTTAAATCCATATTTTTACCACCCCTTGCTTGCTATTTGGTTAGGACCTTGGTGAAAGTATCCTCTCAAATTTGTTGTGGTATTTATTAAGACCCTTCGTGCTAAAGAATCAATTCTCATAACGATGCATCTTCTGGAGAACATCAGTGTCCATTATGTCCAAAGAAGTTTAAATGGCACAAAGGTATGCTGCAGCACATGTGTGCCGTGCATCGGCTTATACACCACATTTGTGACATCTGTCAACGCTTGTATACCAGAAGTGATTCTTTAGCTAAACATGAAATTAAAACATTCAGCTGTTTCTACAACTCCACCATCAACCTCTTCACCATTGGTACCTTCTACATCAACCAGCTTGACCACTTCACCATTGACATCTTATAAATCCCCAACATCAGTCACTGCCACGGTGACCCATTCATCATCAACCACCAAACGAAAGACCAAGATAAGGAATAATCACCAGCAAGTGAAAACACAAGACTGATGAGTATGCCTCTTTAGCATGACTGCCGGTTGATGTGTATCGACAAAACTGATCTGCTATAAAAACACACTCTACTACCGCAAGACAATTTCCAAGTATACTTTCTTCCACTCTCTGATGCGTCCATTCACAATAGACTTACTTGCTGTTCTGAGAGGTGTGTTTGATAGTCAGACAATCCATTTTAAAATTAACTATAGCCACCATTTTATTCTCAGACACAGAGACACTGGTGATCGCACAGGTGGTGTAAGATTCTTCCACGCTTCCTCAATAACATGACTCTTCTCAAGATCCCCCATTTAGTCAGCAATCTTGGTGATTTTACAAGATTCGTTGACTCTTTAAAGGAACACAATCCTGTGGATGCTGTCCTGCTCAACAGACTCGTCACTAAATGTGTAATGCGGGGGGGGGGGGGGGGGGGGGGGAGATTGGGTAACGGTAACATGAGTGAGTGATTCAGGAAAATGTGGACATTTCATGGGGGAGAGAGTGAGGGAATCAGCTCAGAATAAAAAATTATCTGGATTTTTAGAGAGTTGAGTGAGAGGCGAAGAGGATGTAAGAAGGTTGGGTATTGGCTGAAAATGGAAGATATAGTCGAATCACAAGGTTTGGGGAAGATTTTACTCATACGGTTGGCCTGGGAGCAGGGTCGCCGGAAGGTGGTAGTCATTATGGCTTACCAACCTTCAATTATGTCATGTTAAGTGTTCATGTTAATTATGTGTGAGCTAAGAGTTTGGCCATTAATTAGTGTTAGTTGGACAGTTGAAGTCTTAATGTGAGGATGTGCGAGCAAGGAGCTCGCTAACTGATTCAGCTTCGGTTGAAAAGCTGAGTATTTGTCATATTCATTATGCATGAGCAAGGAGATCGCTGACTGATGCAGCTTTAGTGGAGAGCTGAATATTCCATATAAATTATGTGGGAACCAGAGTTCAGTCTTATGGTTAAAATCAAGACAGTTAAGATGTTTACGTAGGGGACAGAGTTTGAGTTATGCAGTAAGAGTAGTTTCAGTGTGATCCATGGGAGTGCTAGAATGGATGAAGCACAAGTGTAATGAACGGTGCCTATAATATATTTAATGTGTGTGAGCAGCCGAGCACTGAGTAAGGCGCTGGTTTTGTCCACTTTGTGGTGTTTCTGGTCAGATGAACTGTGAATAAACTCAGTCCTATTTTATGGGTGAACAATTTTGTGTCAGTCATTTTCGTCAGTATTTGTGGTTATGATCGTTATGGTGAAGAACGAACAGTAGGGTTGCGGAGAAGTCGGGGGGTCTGAGCGTCTGCGTGGCTGTCCATCGATGAAACAGTGCGAAGTACAGCTATATGGAGATCACAAGGGGAAGCTCAGCATTAGTTTCCTGGCCAGTCTTGGGCTCCTGTTCCACCAAGTAAGAAGCAGTTAGGCAGGTATGACAATCACAAGTCCATCCTTCCAGCAAGGCTGTCAGGGAGGAGGCCGGCAGTCAGTGCAACTGGCGACCAGCATCAATGCGAACATTGATTGGTGTCCAGTGGGAAGCGTGGCTTGTCACTAACAACGTTATCATCAGATATGTCGTCAGTGTATTGACTAAAATAAAGGTGCAGTGGCAAGGTTACAAATGGACAGTGTAGAACATTCCCGCCCATATTTTTATTTATTTCACATCCATAATTTTCCAATCAGGTGCTGTATGGAGGAGTTACTACTTCATATAAGTGACAACAAATACATTTACATACTGCAGAAGTGTCGGAATACTTTGTATAATGGACAACCTGTTTTTTTCCCCACTGCCTGGCGTTATTTCAGGGGAAGAGATGTCAACAATCTCCAAATGATCACTCGTCACCTCGTGAGTTAGTGGCACTTGCATTGAGATATACCTTTCGTGGAGCCTTTTCCGGTTGTGACTTTACAACTTCCACACTTAGAAGAATGTTTTGGTGTCAACATAAACGTCTTCGAGTTCAATAATGATGAGGCCCTCTGTCCCAAACTCAGAAGCAATGGCTCCCATGAGGATACCATGCATGTCTTGTTTTACAATGAACATTTCATGTACATTACTGATAATAATGAGACGGCTAGCGCCTTCTTTTGTCCGCAATGTAGGAAATTGTGTTCTTCTTTTGGTCAAATGAGCAGGTACGAACAAACATGCAACGGTGGTAAACCTAAAGATTTTTTTACTGGGGGGAATTTACACACTAGTGGAATCTGTATAGGATGAGGTAGAGGGAGAGGATGTTACCATGCCCAGCAATTTCATGTATCCCTTTAGGGCCACTTTTAATTATGAATGCTATTTTGATAACAATGAGTTGTCCACCATGAAAGGTACCTCCGATGCTATGACTTTTTTAGCCACACATGTCCCTCTGTCCATGCCCGTGGCATCCAATGTCCTGGATTTAAATAGAGCTGCATGTTTTGTCACCGAGGGAGACCCCCAAAAGTTTGTCAATAAAATGGTTAATTACCTAAACGCAATCTTAAAGAAGGCTTACAAAAGCTTAAAGCAAGATTTTGAACAGGTGTATGTTGATATAACTGAGTGCACCGAACTTAGATGCTGTCTAACCAGCTACTTGAAGCAGCTCCCAGTCATAGTTTTCAACTGGGGCAAGTGCAATATAAATTTAATAAAACCCTATTTAATTCATCACTTCTCCGCCGCACCTGTAAAAGATGGAACGGTGAGGACAAGGACAGTAAGGGGAAGAGGAAGGGGGGATAGATGAGGAACACAGGACCGGTGATATAATTTATAGTTAAGAAAAATAATAACATGTGCTTCGCGACAGACAGGCTTAAATTCCTAGATATTGTAAATTATCTGGTGCTTGGATTCAGTTACAGCAAGTACTTGGCTGCTTACAAAACTGAGGAGACCAATGGAGTTTTCTGCTTCGAATACATAACCGATTTATAGAAGATGAACGAACCACTGTTACCTCACCACTCAGCATTATTTTCCAAGCTAAAAAATTTTAATATTTTCGAACATATTTTCGAGCAGGAGTACGGTCTGTGGAAAAAGGTCTGGAAGGACAACATGATTACCCTTTGGGGCTTTTTGGTTTGGGACAACAACAAGGATGTGGGTCGTTTTCTCAAGATGCTCAGTCTTCAGGTCTGGTTTTACGCCAATTTGGGCATTGATATTTTTAAGGATGTGAATTCGGTCCTGGGGATAACCCTGAGGTACCTTTTTAAAACTCCCTCGAGACGTGGGTTTTCTCTGTTAGCAAAAAAGGAAACTTATTTACATCATACCTTAAGAGAGGATATCGTCTGTGGCCCGTCTATCATCTTTCATTGGTATCACGAGACGGACAAAACTCCAGACACACTGAAAAAGTGGTGCGCTGAATTAAGAGTTATGATGCCAACGCCCTTTATTTGTGGGCACTGATGCAAAAAATGCCCACTGATTATGCAGCCATACGCATGGCTGAGGATGGGTATAAACACCTTAAGATGAACTATACACACATAAATGCAGAGAGTATTTGACTTGGATTTCCCACCAAAATCAGGTACATTTAAGAACCCAGTTTAGCGGTCGCGAGAAGGCTTTGGGTAAAAGCAATGTTAGAGTGGATAGCTTGGATAAAGTCAATAGGACCGTGTATCAATTTCACGTCTGTCTCTTTCACGGCCATGCAAACTGACATCAGGAGGTTAATCCAGTGAATAATATTCATTTGGCAGAGTTGTACCAGAAGACCTTTGAAATAACGAATTATTAAAATGGATCACAAAACATAATCACAGATTCGTGCTAACTTTCTCGCAATCCCCACATTGTGGAAAGATTCATACACACACACTTCACAAATTTCGTTTGGCACTCCCTGTGTAGCAATGAGGTATCTTCTTGACTTTCCAACCATGATTGACAGAATCAAGATCTGGAGAGCACGAGCATACCTGAAGATTAGTACAGATAAAGAGCATCCATTGCACCACGTGCTCAACACAGGGAAATGTGCCAGGCTAAAAAGAGGCAAATCATGGGTGAGCCGAGCAGAAGATGTCATCAAACAGGTCTGTGGGCTTAACAATATCAGCGTTGGTGAGGAGTGGATACCGATGCCAACGTCAGTCATGGGGACTTTCTCGAGTATTGTCACACTCGACAAGAAAAGTAGGGAACAGAACCCGGTCGTAGTTAATGCTGAGGTCAACGGTCTCATCTGCGATAACAACGATGAGAAAGATGCAGTCATCTATACAGACGGATCTGTAAGACGACACCAAAGAAGTGCATGGGCATTTACAGCACGCTCGGCAGGCAGGATAGTCTACGAAGACAGTGATACGTCATGACCACGAGTAGCATAACAATGGAGGTGATGACAGTGACCAAAGCATTCAAATGGTTAGAGTGACAAGACTACACCCACGCATGTATACTGAGTGATTCGATGAGCATGATAAAAAAAGTGGAGGCGGGCTCTGTACGCATGCAGTGGATAGAGTCATTGCAGAAGTCCAAAATACGTAAGGTCACCTTTGTTAAGTGCTCTGTGCACACCGTGAGCTGTGTGTCTCATCCGTTTTGATCATGTTTCGATATTCCAATTGTTTACGATGAATGATGATATCGTATCCCAGGGAACAGTTGGCTGTGTTCACTTTCTGCGCGGTTTCGCCTTATGTCTTTTGGCGTGTGCTGAGACTGCTACGATGGGGACTACAGTTACCTTTCTTTGTTTGGGAGATGAGTTTTTGGGAATTACTATTCGGATGATTCCACTGGCACGGGCGGTTGAGCAATTATGGATTTTAATTCGTTTGCAGTGATACCGAGGCCTTCCATAACCAATAACACTGTCCTACAATATTGAAACAATTCTTTGAAAACAGTGAATCAGAGCTTTGGCTCAGCTTTGCTTATTCTCACGCATCACTCTTCCATGAAACAATTAAGGCGATTGAAGGCGACGACAAGAGTCAACAGAATCAGCACTAGCTGTGAACAATCTCATTATAAAATTAGAAACTCGACGCGATGAAAATTTCATCCCACACATGGTAAAGAGTTTGCTAACTGATTTAGTTGAAAGTGGTGACATCCAAATGGAAAGGTATTTCCAAATAAGTAAAGAATTTTATAATACTGCTGTACATTACTTGCAGTCTTGGAACAAGCACAATGAGGACTTGTCACAACTGAGCTGCCTTCCCTTGGATAATGTGCCTGAAAGGAAACATTTTGATAATGCAGTAGAAACAGATATCTTCAAAGTGTCATGAAGTTGTAAACGTCAATCGTGATGAGCTCTTTGATGAATTTACTTATTTGCGAGGTCATCTGTTGCAAAAAGAATGTGAGTAGTTCAGTAACAAGCCCCCATGTAGAAAATGGAATGAAGTACTCAGGTACTTGAAAGAAAATAATGTACCACATGCTAATGTGAAGAGAATTCTTGAACTTTTTATGTGCTTACCTGGCAGCAATGCATCCGTAGAAAGACTATTTCTCAAATGAACTACGTCTGGTCCTAAGAGAAATCACGGTGCAAGCCATGTTAACAGTAAAAACTAACATTAATTTATCGTGTGAAAGCTTCAGTGAAAAACTTGCTTCAAATCATGAGATCTTGAGAAAGATACACTCAAAAAAACAAGTACCACGTCGAGGCAACAACCTCTTCAGTAGAAATAAGGTAGGCCTACTGTAAACATTACTTTAATATTGCAATTGATATCTATATGTTGTTTAATTTTTTTTATTTTAAACTTTTTGTTTTTGTTATTGAGAAACAAAACTAAATATTGTAATTTCATTAAGTGCGTGTATCGCATAAGTACCGTGAATATTAACAAAAATAAAATCAAACAGCAAATAAACACAGTTATTATAAAATTTAAAGTTATCTTTTTTTTGCATCTACAAAATTTCTTGCGCACACAGTCACACACCCACTCACACATATTATAAATATATATTTTTTTAAAATATATATATATATATGTACACACACACACACGCACACACACACACACACACACATACATATATATATCGTTCGACCAGATTTTGTGAGACAGTCTCAGAAATAAGCAAAAAAATCCTCTGAAATGTAAAAAATATGACAAATATCCCCGAAAACAATGGGGAAAAAAATAGTCACACTAACCTATTGTAGATCCATCAGCCACTAAAGCAATGTTTTCCCCTTATGTTCACTACCAAACTGTTCATCGAGTGCCTCTCTCTTGCATTGTAACATTTCACAAGCTGTCTTTACTGCAATATGTAGCTTGTTTCTGAAGTCAATCACTTAAACCCTTAACACACGGTACCATCAAATTGATCATAATGTATTCATATTTGGTTGTGTGAGCTACCTCTTCTTTAAGTAGAAAATGGGTTATTTATGGTGATAAACTCCTCATCAAAATAATTGGGGCATACCTATTTCTTCTATATCAGCTTTGCATTGCTGATGTAGGGAAGAGTCAATAGGTTTCTTTCCATGCAATATATCAAGACTTTCTTTCTCAATTGCATTTTTATGATATTGTTTATATAATGTGTATACAATATAATCTCATACATGTTTATGCACTATTTTGGGAACTTCCGTTTCCAACATGGTGGAATAGGTCATGTTCTCTGGACCGCTGCAGAAATTGCATTTGGAGACTGATTAGTTTTGGCTCTTCGGTGCAATTTTCTGCGTTAAAGTCAATCTGATGATCCATTTAACAAATGTCGCCGATGATGCTGAGTCGTACACACCTCAATGCTCCTCTTTGTCAAGTCCAAGTTTGTGAATGCGACCTTCCCGTCTAGATTTGATATGTCAACACATTAAGTGTTGTTCCAAGGCCATTGTTGGAATTGTTTGACGCCAGGTATTTACATGTTGCAACTCATTGATATGGGCTTCTCTGCCGGGTCTATCGCAGTTTTCACTTTAGAAATTGTGCATCATCGTTTTGTGCGTTGTTGGCTGCAATTATTAGAGTAATTAGGACTTTATGGGCGCAGCCATTGTTGTGTGTGCAACGTCATCACAATGGCTGATTGTATATCCCTAAAACGGCCTTGCTCTAATAGTGAAAGGCGGAATGGAGTTTTGTACATGGCTTTGCAGCACCGGGATGACTCCCAAAGGTTCATATCAGTCAGGAGGGATTCATAATTTCACAAATTCACATTGCAATGGATATCGTACAGTCTGTTGTTTGATGTGCGATGGGGATAGTCCGATGACTAACTGTGTTTCATATGTTCTGATTTTGAGTCAAGGTGATGTCCTAGCATCATCAAGCGCTATATTTAAAAACAAAATATGACGATTATCGTTTTCAGGAGGACATGAACTTGCGGTCAATATGGTGGATAGGCGGCAGGAACCATTAAAGGCTTTGTCTGAAAAGTGTTCCTTGTTGCAGTTTCCTCATATTCCAAGTCCGGTTGTTGCAGGAGCTACTGAGTTAAGTGCTCTGTGCACACCGTGAGCTGTGCTTTTTATCTTTTTGATTGTGTTTCGATATTCCAATTGTTTATGATGAATGATGATATCGTATGATGGAGAACAGATGGCTGTGTTCACTTTCTGTGCGGTTTCGCCTTATGTCTTTTGGCGTGTGCTGAGACTGCTATGATGGGGACTACAACTACCTTTCTTTGTTTGGGAGATGAGATAGTAATTCGGATGATTCCACTGGCACGGGCGGTTGAGCAATTATGGATTTTAATTCGTTTGCAATAATACCAGGGCCTTCCATAACCATAACCATAAGTTTGTGCACAAACAGAAGAAACAGTTCATTAATTTTACCACGAGCTTAATGTGGCACTTATCCAATGCAAACCACATGAAAACACTATAGCTCTCGAGGATCTCAATGCAAAAGTAAGAAAGGAAAAAAAAAGTGTTTGGTTATTATGGCTTAGAAAGAGAAATGAAAAAGGTGATAAACTTACTGACTGGGCAAGAACACACAACATGATGATAGGAAACACCTGGTTTAAGCAATATCAAAGACGACAGTGGACATGGAAAAGCCTAGGAGACAACGCACATAATCAAATTAATTACATAATGATGAACAACAGATTTAGAAACAGTTTGGTATGTGTAAAAACTAGACCAGGGGCAGATTGCAATAGTGATATGTACCAGTTGTGAGAAAGCTTAGAGTAAAATTAAAAGCAGCCAAACGAGCCTCAGTTAATATCAAGTTAAATTTAGGTTACTCAAATCAGACAAGAGGTTACAAGATAAATAGAAGATCACAATTCAGAACCTGTACGATGCAATAGAGAAGATACAAAGCATTGATGAACAGTGGGAAATATAAAAGGAATCAACACAGTAAACATCAAAAGAGTTCACACCACCAGTGAGGACAAATTCAAGAAAGAAGTTGATGACTGATGACATTTTACAGTTATGGATCCAAGAAGAAGAAATAAGGATAACAAAGATGTGTATAAGAAATTAAATAAAGAAATTGTAATAAAATGCAATGAAGCAAAAGAAGCATGGCTAAAACAGCGATTCACAGAGATTGAAATGCAACAAAAAGGAGATGCCAAAGTTATTTACAAACAAATTGAAGAATTAACACGAAAAAAAACGCAATAAAAACTGGATGTTAAAGATCAGAGGAAGGAGAACTGTTGATTGAACAAGAAAGCATAAGGGAACAATGGACAGAATACATTAAAGATCTTTATGATGAAGAAGTAAATATTAAGGATAATAGGGAAGGATTAGAAATTCTCAACAAGAAGTGGAAGATGTCTTGCGCAACATGAAAGCAGGAAAAGCTCCTGGACCAGAAAATATAACTAAAGAAGAGATTGAAGCCATGGGTGATTTTGGAATCATCATCATCATCATCATCATCATCATCATCATCGTGTGCCTTCTCCGCATCGAAGGTTGGCTACCATGGATCGCCATTCTACTTTGTTTCTTGCTTTGATGGTGCAGGCTGTCATAGATCGACTTGTCCGTCTTTTGATGTTACTCGTCCATGTTAGTCTTGGTCTGCCTCTGCCTCTTTTACCTTGCATTTTTCCGTCCAATATTACTTTTAGTAGGCTGTTGTGTCTTTTAACATGCCCCAAAAATTTCATTTGTCTTGTCTTAATTGTATTTAGTAGTTCTCTTTTTACATTTACTGGTCAGGTCTGGTAATTTTACTTGCTACTGTATGCAGTAAAGAGTACAACCTGTGGCTGCCCTGCTGCCTTGCAGGTAAGCTCGGGAGAGTAAAAGGCTAAGGGAGGGTACCCCTACGTAAACAACCCCACTGCCTTGTGGGTGAGACTTTTTAGTCAAAGGCTAGCGGAGTCAACCGTAAACAAACCGACGGAAGGCAACAGAAAACCACCGTCGTAATTTCTTTGTATAATCATGAATCGCCACAATAGATATAACGACAACAACGTTAAGAGGGGGGGGGGGTGTTCCCATGGAAAACCCTCGTTCGGTAGGGGATATCATGTGCTACAGGTGATACCCGATCGTCATCAAGCTACTGTAAGCAAAATAAAGATTAAACAAACTCTAAAGATAGGTAGGCCTACTTGGAATGTGAGAACACTTATGCAGAAGGGTAAACTAGAAATTGTCATACAAGAAATGAAAAGAATGGGCTTACAATTACTGGGACTTTGCGAAATGAGATACACCGGATCGGGGGAGATATATTCTGATAAACATAGAATAATATATTCTGGACGTACTGAACACCAAAGAGGAGTAGGTATCATCTTGGATGCAGAAAGAGCAAGAACAGTGAAAGGCTTTTACCCAATATCTGACAGAGTCCTTTTAGTGAAATTGAATGGAAAGCCAATAGACATAAATCTTATACAAGTTTATGCACCAACAGCAGACAGTCTAGAGGAAACTATTGATAAATTTTACGACGAATTAAATGAGGCACTTCATGAATGCAAACCACATGAAAACACCATAGTTATAGGGGATTTTAACGCAAAAGTATGAAAGGAAAGAGTGGAGGAAGTAGTTGGTCATTATGGCTTAGGCAAGAGGAATGAAAGAGGTGAGAAACTTATTGAATGGGCAAGAACACACAGCATGATGATAGGAAACACCCGGTCTAAGCAACATCCAAGACGTCTGTGGACATGGAAAAGCCCAGGGACAACGCACGTAATCAAATTGATTATATAATGATAAGCAATAGATTTATTAACAGTCTGGTGTGTGTGAAAACTAGACCAGGGGCAGATTGCAATAGTGATCATATACCAGTTGTGGGAAAGCTTAGAGTAAAATTAAAAAGAACAAAACGAGCCTCAGTTAACATCAAGTTAAATTTAGATTTACTAAAATCAGACAAGAAGCTACAAGACAAACATAAAATCACAATTCAGAACCGGTACAATGCAATAGAGAAGATACAAAGCATTGATGAACAGTGGGAAATGCTAAAGAGTCAATGCAACAAACATCAAAAGAGTTCATACCACCAATGAGGCCAAATTCAACAAATAAATGGATGACAGATGATATTTTGCAGCTAATGGATACGAGAAGAAGAAATAAAGAAAGTAAAGAAAATAAAGATGAGTATAAGAGGTTAAATAAAGAAATTGTTGTAAAATGTAATGAAGCAAAATAAGCATGGCTAAAAGAGAGATGCAAAGAAATCGAATTGCAACAAAAAGGAGATGCTAAAGCTATATACAAACAAATTGAGGAATTAACAGGAAGAAAAACGCAATCAAAAACTGGATGTTTAAGATCAAAGAAAGGAGAACTGTTGATTGATCAAGAAAACATAAGGGAACGATGGACAGAATACATTAAAGATCTTTATAATGATGAATGAACAGAAGTAAATATTAAGGATAATGGAGAAGGACCAGAAAAACTCAGAGAAGAAGTGGAAGACGCCTTGCACAATATGAAAGGAGGAAAAGCTCCTGGACCAGATAATATAACTAAAGAAGAGATTGAAGCCATGGGTGATTTTTGAATAGAAATAATAACAAAAATATTGAATGATATCATATTGATGATGATGAGTTCTCTTTTTATTTTCAGTTTTTTAAAACTTTATCGTTTGTTATCTTTTCTTTCCATCCAATTCTACCTATTCTTCTATAAATCCACATTTCAAAGGCTTCAATTTTCTGTTCTGTTTTCTTGTCTAATGTCCATGTTTCTGCACCATACAGGAATATTGAGAAGATGTAACATTTTGCCATTCTTAGTTTCAGCCCTGCTGATATTTGTTTTGTTGTTAGTATATTTTTCATGGCATTAAAATTACTTTTTGCCATATCTATTCTTTTGTTTATTTCAGTTTTGCATTTTCCATCATTGGTTATAGTATGTCCCAGGTAGTTGTAACTCTGGAATGTCTCCAGGTGTATTACTTCAACTGTGATATTTAATTGTAGGTCTTGAGAATTTTCTTTGTTTATGATCATAGTTTTAGTCATTTTGATATTCATTTCTAGTCCATATTTTTTGCTTGTTATGTTTATCACATTAAGCAATTGTTGTAGGTCTTTAGGATTTCTGCTAATAGAACAGTATCATCAGCATATCTCAGGTTATTGATTATCTTTCCATTAATGTTTATGCCTGGTATCTCTGAGATGTTTTTAAAGATTTGCTCGGTGTATAGATTGAACAAGCTTGGTGATAGTATGCATCCTTGTCTTACTCCTCTTTTTATGCCCATATAGTCGTATGTCTGCGTCGTCTAGATTTATATCCTTTAGGCAGTTTATAAGTTGGTTATGGTGCATTCTATCGAAAGCTTTGGTGTTGTCTATAAAGCAGGCATATATTGGTTTGTTTACTTCTGTGTACTTTTCAATCAATGTTCTCATGCTGAGTATGGCTTCTTTTGTGCCACTGTTTTTCCTGAATCCAAATTGTTGCTCATCTAATTCAGTATTGATTTTATTCTGAGTCTTTCCCTGTATACCTTTTAGTAAAATTTTTGTTACCTGGCTCATTAGGCTTATTGTTCTAAAATCGCTGCATTCAACTGCACCATTCTTTTTAGGCAATGCAATAAAAGTTGATGTTTTTAGTTCATTTAGTATGTATCCTGTATGGTATATGTCATTGCATTTGTCTGTGATCACTTCAATTCCAAAATCTTCTAGTGCTTGTATCATCTCTATCTGTATATTATCAGGTCCTGCTGCTTTTCCTTTTTCATTGTTTTTATAGCTTTTTCTACTTCAGATTTCAGGATTTTATAGCTGGATGTACATTTTATAAATGGTTTTTTTGTCCCTTTCGTCATGAAATAATTCTGTTATGTATTCCTACCATCTATCGATTATATCTTTGTTGTCTGTTAGCATTCTTCCCTCTTTGTTTGCAATACATCCGTTTCCTGCAGCTTTTTTGTCTTTATTCGTCATTCTCTTTATTTCTGTGTGCATCTCTCTTAAGTTTTGTTTACTTTCCATAGTTTCGACTTCTAGACATCTTTGGTTCTTTTCTTTTGCCTTTTTGCACATTCTCCGTATTTCATTGTCTATATCCTTGTATCTGGCAGTGTTTTTCGCTTGTCTTCTTTCTTCCATTTTTTTCTAAGATTTTGTCAGTTACCCATTTTGTTTTTTGTTACTTTCCTTTTTGGGCAAGGTGTTGCAGGATTCTTGCATGCTGTTTTTTATGCATTGCCATTTTGTTGTGACTTTTTACTCAGGATTTTCTCTTCTGTACTGCTCCATCCCCTCTTCTAGTAGCTTCTGATATGTGTTCTTTACTTGTACAGTATAAGTTTCTTGTACATCTTTCTGGTTTAACGCTGTTATATCTATTGGTTTTGCTGAATTAGTTTTTTGTTTGTTTCTCTTTAATTTGATTTTCATTTTTATCATTACAGGATTGTGGTCTGAATTAATGTCTGCTCCTGGGTAAGTTTTGGCTTTCTTGACGCTGTTCCTGAATCTGTCTTTATCATTATGTAATCTATTTGATTTCTCTTCTTGTCTCCAGGGCTTTTCCATGTGTATAATTTCCTTTTCTCTTGCTCAAAGAAGGTGTTGTATATTATCAGTCTGTTTTCTTCACAAAATTGTATTAATCTTTCTCCTCTGTTATTCCTTTTTCCTAGACCATGATTTCATATTATGGTCTTATATTTACCTTTTCCTACTTTAGCGTTCAGATCACCCATTATAATCAAGATGTCTGATGATTTCACTTGCTTCATAGTATGCCTCTATTTGTTCGTCTGTATAGTCTTGAGTCAATAATACAGATATACGCTCCTACTCAAGGACTATTTTGGAATAGAAATAATAACAGAAATATTTAATATCTACAACAGAAGATATATACCATACAACCTGCTAAAATCAATATTCTTAGCCCTACCAAGGAAATATGGTGTGATTGCATGCGATGATTATCGCACAATAAGTTATATGAGTCACACGACTAAGATATTACTAAGAATCATCATGCGATGAGTCTGAAACAAAAACTTGCTAAAGTGGCAGAAGAAGCAGAAAATAAAGGGAATATGAAAGAACTGTATATAGCACAAAGAAATTAAGTGGAAAATATAAACAGACAATGCCTTTATTAAAGATAAGAAATGAAATCTGCTTAGTAATATAAATGAAGAGATGGAAGGAGCACTTTAAGAACTCTTGAACAGACCCGACCCAAATAACCCTCAAGATATACTACCAACATAAGAAGAGTTAACGGGCGTATTACCGACCACATTACACCGAAAATCATGTGCTGAAGGTCTGTAAAATGTATGGTCACTATCACCATATTCCCTATAAGCAACTTGGCGGGGATTTTTATATTCGAGCTATGGACCAAGCAATGTTTGCATTGAACAACACGATAAATGTTATTGCTGCGAGTTGGCAGATTTTTGAAAATCTGTTTTCAGGGGTTTGAACATAAATGTTTGTTCACAGTTCGTTAACCTTCGCTGTAGATAAAGTCGTTAATTGGATGGCTTCGTTTCAGACATTTTAGACGTTGGTAGCTAAGGACCTAACTTGTGCAAGCGGATGGCATTGGCAAGGATCATTTTGAATCTATGAAGTGTTCTCATTGTGTGTTTAACTCAAACGCATATGTGCTTTTTATCCAAAGACCTTTTTTTGGGGGGACTCAATGCAGATATCTCCGATGGAAGAATAAATTGTACTATTGGTCCCATAAATGATTCGCTTCCAGAGGTTTATGATGTAGTAAACAAAGCAGTTTTGTCATTACAAGTGAATAATGTCCACACCTATAATTGGTCAGGATTGTGTGGCAGCAGCAGCTTTATAGCGAGCACAGAAGGCATCACAGGATTGTGCTGTTCTGAAACAGCTATGCCATGCTACCCTGGAATTGCCTTTAATGGGATTACTGTGACCACAAACCACTCTCCATGTGTGTGCCACATATTTACACCCCAGAAAGAAATACTGAATATAACAACACCATGTGCTGTCTGTGATATTAATGACCACAGACCAGGAACCTCCAGTATGATTGATACAACTGTTGCACCAAGCACTTCATCAGCAGAGCCATATCTATGGAATGTTAATCTGACATTGTTCTTGAATGATGTCCAAGTTAGTGAGACATCAGAATCGTGTGGCGGCGGCTACAAGAAGTGGAGAACATCAAGTTCTGCTGCTATAAAGGAGACTTGCCTTGCTATCCCAGAATTGCCTTAAATGGAATCACTGTAGTTGAAAACTTCTCCTCTTGTGTAAACTACACATTCACATCTAAGAGTGAATCAGTGAAGGTCACAAAATCATATTCTCTCTGTGGTTTTACTAACTACAGGTCATGTGGCTTCTGTTGGATTGGAAATGATAACTTACCACCACTGTGTGTCTATATGTTTGGAATTGGAGTCATCAATGACGGCCTAACATCATCAAGTGCTATGACGATCATCATTTTCGGGAGGACGTGAACTCCCATGGTATATGGTGGATAGGCGGCAGGAACCATTGAAGGCTATGTCTGAAAAGTGTTCCTTCTTGCAGTTTCCTCATATTCCAAGTCCGGCTTGTTGCAGGAGCTACTGAGTTAAGTGCTCTGTGCACACCGTGAGCTGTGTGTCTCATCCGTTTTGATCCTGCTTCGATATCCCGCTTGTTTACGATGAATGATGATATCGTATGACAGAGAACAGTTGGCTGTGTTCACTTTCTGCGCGGTTTCGCCTTATGTCTTTTGGCGTGTGCTGAGATGGGGACTACAGTTACCTTTCTTTGTTTGGGAGATGAGTTGGTAATTCGGATGATTCCACTGGCACGGGCGGTTGAGCAATTATGGATTTTAATTCGTTTGCTGTGATGCCGAGGCCTTCCATAACCAATAACCAATAACCAATAACTTGGCGGGACAGAAGTGCTTTACTGTTTTTTTTTATAAGAAGAGTTATAGTCCGCTGCTTCTTTCTTCTTCTATCCCTCCTCTATTGCCGTTGGCGTCAAGGGGAGATACAATCTGCGATTCTTTGCTCTTCTGGTGTTATCCCTACTAGTGACTCTAGTATTCCCCTTATCCATCTCTTTCTCGGTCTTCATCGTAATCTGGCGTTTATTTATGACTCTTTGAGATGTCGAGGAAGCTTGGCGGAGCAAGAGACAAAAACGGCCCAGACATGGCAGAAAGCTAGAAGGAATGGAAGAACACAACCTGAGCTCTTGAAGCGTCTGAAAGTAGAGGTTGACAAAAAAAATGATGCACTTTAAACTATGCGCTAAGCAGGCTAAGGATGCCTAATGGGATGACTTCTGTAAAAAAGTGTGCTCAGAAAAATCGCTCGCCACATTCTGGCGCCTTCATCAGTGCATGAATGGTACACCACGACACAGAGGCATACCAGACTTTCAGAGCACAGGTCGGATATGGCACAAATATGATGAGAGCAAAGGGAAGGCCCTGCTTGCTCGCTACATTGAGCAGACGGACCGAAGAAATGAGGTTGTAAGAATGAGGATACGGGGATCGCTGTCAAAATTGTGTAAGGATGTAGGGCTGGAAGAAGATCACGCAATTACAACCGATACCATTCGCACGACACTTAAAAGGTCACACAACACTGCTCCTGGTCCAGATGGTGTTCGGTACGATGACATAGGCAATTTAGCTGACGACGACTTGACAAAACTGGCCAATTAGTTTAATGCCAGTATTCGGAGTGGCCAGATTAAGGAGGAGTGAGTAGTAGTATAGCAGGAAAGATTTGGCCCGAATTTGGCCCATAAGTTAACAAAGATATATAGTAGGCGCATTTTGCGCCTAGTGTACTCAAGGCGCAGGGGGAGTTAACCATGACTGCTCGTGTCCAGATGTTGACCTCTAGTCTCGGTGACCCTGGAAGTGACTTGTTTATGGCTGGTGTGTGCTGACTTTGGAGTTCTTGCTGTACTTGCTCGTTAGTGATAGGTTAGCAATTTGGCCTTATATTAACAAAGATATATAGTAGGCGCATTTTGCGCCTAATGTACATGAGGCACAGGGGGAGTTAATCGGTCGTCCAGAGGTCATTTTTTCGGCGGCGGTCGGCGTGACCTCGGCGCACCGGCGGTCGGCGTGATCCGGTGATCTCGACCGGGGATCGTCTGGTCGGCGCGGGGCTCGGGGTCGTCGGGTCGGCGCGGGGCTCGGGCAACATCATCATGTGTAGTAAGGTGTGCTAACATTAAATAGTGACTCTCTCTCTCTCTCTCTCTTTCACATTCATGGTAAAGCAAAACAAAATTCGTTCTATATTTCACAACTTTATTAATACAACAAATATACAACACATATACAACATATATATATTACTGTCCGATTGTTGATAATTGTAAGCATCCGTGGGCCCCTCGAAGCGAATTATCCACGGGGCGAGCAAACGATAAATGATACGGTCGTTTATGTGCTGTCTCGATGAAAAAGGCATGAGAATTATGTTAAGTTTCGCGCCACGACACTTAAGAAGTATATAATAAGCACAATATAGACCGCACGTGTTGCTAAACATAGCTTGCAACACCCGCGGGTTGTAGACGAATGGAGCGTGTGAGTTTTGCTCTATAAAGTTTAAAATATCCACGTGTCTGGGAGGCAAACCGTAGGAATCGAAATACTCACATTCACCGAGACCGTTGTAAAAGAAGGCCACCAATGCTCGCCGGGTTCGTGTGCCGGGTCGGTGTTTATGACAAAGGCTGCGGTAGCCGTTGGGTCGATGCTGGGGGGTAAGTGGTTTCGTGGAATGACACTAACAAGGGAACAACGTTCGAACGAAAATATCCGACATCAAAAGGTTGTAAATCTCCCTCGTGTTCATCTTATCTCTCTCTCAAACGGCGAAGTCTGTTAGAATCTGCCTTGTCTTGGACACCTCGAGCACTGAGTCCAACTCGGCGTAGACGATAACTTGTAGGGGAGTAGTTGTGGGAGCGGCAAACTTGAGTTCTATCGACACGGGTCCGCTTGTGGCTAGCTCAAAATGGGAACCGTCCAGTAGGCTGGACGAGAGGTCAAAACCAAATAGACAGTATCCGTCCTTGAACTCTCTATAATCAACGTTATTCCCAGCGTCTTTACCAATCAGACCCATGGCCAGATTTGTACCGAAGAAAGCTTTCGCGTATTGATTTCGTTCAAAGTCTATAGTTAGAGGCTTTCCCGAGATACATTTTCCGTCGACCGTCAGGTTCATATAAATCAGACCAAAGTGTTGAAAATTGAACGGGTTAGCTGTATCTCTCTCTCTCTCTCTCTGCGTTCAGGACTCAATCAGAGTAAGGATTCCAGACTCTCATATGAAGTCAGCTGTCAGGCTAAGTGTGTTGATCGCCCCCACAGACAGAACATCACAATTAGAGTCTGTCAGATCCACTCTGACTGAACACCCGTTAATACGTTGCACTGTGTTCTGCGCCAGTGGCCCAGTGCATCCGATTTCAGCCAGCATTTTTTCAGGTTTGCTTTCCTTAGCCTTTGATTGTCCCCAATCTTCCTGCAAGGCAGCAGTTGATCTTTTCTGTCGGGGATTCTGCCCTTAGATGGTCGGCCTTCCCAGGTTTACGAGCACCATCTGCCCGAGTCACTAGAGGTGACTAACACAGACATGCGACTTGTAATATGAGGAAACTGCAACAAGGAACACATTTCATGCATAGCCTCCATTTGTTCCCGCCGCCTATCCCCATATACCGGTAAGTCACGTCCTCCCGAAAATGATGATCATCGTAGCACTTGATGATGTTAGGCCATCGTTGATGACTCCAATTCCGAACATATAGACACACAGTCAGTCGTCAATTTATTCTTGTTGCACATCAAACAGCAGACCGTAAGATTTGCGCACGGCCGGTTTAGGGAACCAATACGATGACGTAGGACACAATGTCGCCAAACTCATAATCTCGATACCTTTAGACTTATGTCTGATTACTCAAGTGTAAACAGTCTACGACGAACAATACACGAAGCAACTTCCCAAAGAGACAAAACTGCGACTGACGAAGTAGTTTACATTATGTGTAACGTGGAAATAACTTGCGTCAAAGAATCCCAATAACGGTCTTGAACAGCACTAATGTGACGTAAAGCACAGATGAAGTCTGGACGGTGGAATGTCTCACTCACAACACTTGATTCGTCAAAAACGGACTGTTGTCGACCTACGACCTCGTCTTAGCGACACAGATGTATCAAGCATATCATCATTTTGACTTTTAAGCAGAAAAGTGCAATGAAGATCCGAAATTAATCAGACCTTGGGTGCATTTTCAGAAGCGATCGAGAGGACATGGACTAGATCCGCCATCTTGGAAACGGAAGTCGGTTAGCTGTATAAACACCATTAAACGCACTGGCCGTAATCAGACCTATCACTATACGCGTCGGTGTTTGAGACAAAAATAAATTGTCTTGACTGTGGGAGAACATCCCGCTAGCGATGGAAAAGGGTCTTGATGGTAACCCTCTTGATCGGGTACCGCGCATTCCCGCTTAAGAGACCCTTTTCGTGGGCCAGAGAAATCGCGGGGTTTAGCTTAGCTTTCCTGACCACGAGCGCGGCGTAGGTGATAACACTCTTATAACCCACAGAGCTATCGTGACCCGTGAGGTTGAACACATCCTTCGAGGGCGTGAGTTGTATCTTTACATCGACTCTGTTTAACATGTAACGATTCTGCACAAAGACATCAGAGTGCAAACGACCCATCATTTCAACCTCTTTACTACCCGAAGTCAATCGCGCCGTGTTTTAAAACCCTCATTTTCTTTCAAATCGTCATGGTGGCCAGCTGTGTCTTTGTAGAACAGAGCGGTCGTCAAGTATCCAATTTTCGCATCCTCCCCGTAGTTTAGCGTAGCCTCAAACACCGCTCTAAAAGGATAGGTATTCTCCGACGGTGTAACCAACGTGTCGTTTAGCGATACGTCGACTTGTGAAAATAGACTGTGAAGATAATTGTTGACCGTCCTACCTCAGCATCGGGTTGTACACCGTCACCATTCGGGAGGGTGATTTTGACCCGCAGATGTAAAAACGTGTTGAAAAGATCTAGATACTCCTCGCTGTTTCCAGAAATGAAAAACTCTATCGGTGCGCTATGCGACAAGGCTGCGATCGGACGAATTTCAATAAACTGGCCAGAGTCTAGAGATCTCTGTGTGGGTGGAACGCTAAATAAATCCAAACCAGAGTTAAGACATTCGCACGATTTGGGGTGAATGAGGGACATTATTAGTCGAAAATATCCTTTGCCACCCTCGTCTTCTTGCTGTTGCGTACCGAATGAAGGGGGAACTGTCTAGCTGTCGGTTTTATCCTTCTCGTAACGGGTTCTCCTGGTGGAGGTAACTTCATAACTCGCTTTCTGCTTTGTCGTATACCACTTCCTGATTGGTTGTTAACACTCAGGTGGTCTACGGCCCCGTGTATCAACCGCTGACCGGCCTCCTTAGCTCGTTCTTTGAAAGCTTCACCGACATTTTTCCCGGCTAATGCGTTCTGTGCGACCTGCAGACCGGTCCCCAAGCCTTCTCTGAGCAACGCCTTACCGCCGGTTTTTAATCAGGGTAAAATAGCCCTCCCGATTCCACCAAAGAAACTACCGATTCCTCGACCGCTCTGACTTCGACCTCCTATAAACACGGGCATTCCATCACCGGCCTGACAACAGTAAAAGTCTTCGTATAACTCAACATCTCTATGAAGGGGGGTGTGTCTCACCATTATACCAGCTCGAGATGCTTCTTCACTCGAAAGTGTACCGTTAGCACCGACGTCCCGCTGGTGAATGGAATGGTTTTCCGTGTTCGTTGGCTAAAAGGATTTCCACGGTATCGAAGGAAAATCGACTCAGGGGGACGTAGGGAGGCTTATCGTAGATCTGAAACACCGCAGTGTGATTTCTATTGAGAACAGGCACGCTCCTGAGGAGAGGTACAATCACATCCCGACGGGTCTGGGGGAAACGAGATCGCAGTAGACGTAGACATTCTTCGCAACACTTTCCAAGTCCATTACGCCCGCGCTGAAGATATCGGGAGCCGTGTCTGATATAGAGGTCGTGGGGAAGGCTAACATGTTTTTCAAAGTGTCGCTTATGGTAACACTGACTCCTTTTTCGTAAAGTTTCAAGATGGCTTTATTCACCTCTTTTGCGTAAATGAATTTCATTTTTTCCCCTTTCACACCCCTGTACGACTCATCCTCCGCTTTTATGATCGCCGCATTCAACGCGCCGAGGAACGCATCGGGTTTCGTGTATAACCCAGGCTCCAAGGTCACGCAAATATCGTCGTTAGCGAGAGATTCGTACCGAATCCAGACATCACCCTCTATTACATTGAAATAATTTAGCGGAAACTGTATCCCCACCCGTGCGATCTCATACTGCGTCGAAATGTCAATGGTCTGAGGGAGTTTAACGAAAAAGTGGCCGGGGTTATTATCCTTAAAAAGTTCCGTAGATGCATTGCTGGGCAGGGTGACATATAAACTCATTTTTTTTACTCGTTTCACCGTTCCAAGTTTGGATTCGGTAGCATGTAACCCAAACAGCTGCTCAGTAGGGCTATCCACAGTTTTCCCTCCTTTGCGTCTGGCTTTTCGGTGGTCAGATTGAATAGCGAGACCGCTACAACTGTATATATAACTACCACTTGACAAATAAAGACAAGTTCTAAGTAGGGGGATTGTTTCCCAAACATCGACCCCCAGCAGCGTGGTTCGCCCTCTCTCTTCACTCCCGAGTTTACGGCTCGCAAATCGGGCTCTCCACCAAAAGTTACCACTTCTTCTCGCATCTCTAGTTTTTGTATCCGACAATGTCCTTGGACGGTATCCAACTGTTAAATGAGGAATCGTACCCAAACCATTTGACTAAACTCTCCTTTCGCCCAAAGGATGTGCGACGCTCGGTTATGATACTCTCGATTCTGTACTCGTGCTTGTCTCCAACTTTTTAAATTTCCGGTGTGTAGAATGACCCCTCTATCTCATCGCCCTTATCGTCTTTCAACACATATGTAACGGGGTTTGTTTCATTTACTCGACTGATGGAAAACAGTTCCTCCGTCCAAGCCGGGGCATAACCCTTTTAAAATTGGCTCTGCCCGGGACCAGTCTAACTCGATCACCGGGCTTGTACAGGGGTCTTTGAAATTTAAAGTTGCGTTTGCTATTATACAACGTGTTCCATACCTGTTCTTGATTGTCTGCGTTGACGTCGACCGGTGCCATTTTTATACTTCTGTGATACGAATGGTTATAACTTCGAAGTAGGGCGGGTAGGACTCGGACATAAGACAGTTTATTGGATTTCGTGAAATATCGCCACATCCGTTGTTTCAGAGTCCTATTAAAGCGTTCCACCACGGCGGCCTTAATATCTTCGTTCTGCGTAGTGAAAAGTGAACGTTGTTGTCAGCGAGGAATTTCTGAAATGTTCTGTTCAGAAACTCTGACCCTTATCCGTTTGAAAACTCGCGGGTTTCCCATCGAGAAATATCTTACCGACGGCTTCCACTAAGGATTTCCCGTTTTGGTTCGTATCGGTACAGACCACGCGAATTTACTGAAAACGTCCACGCAAGAAAACAAATAGGAATATCCATCGTTGTGTTTTTTTCAAATGTCTCAAATCAATTAGGTCTGCCTGATATTGCTGTTGGGGCCACTCGTTATAATGGGACGCCTTTCAAATCGGCGACGAATGGTTTATGAAGGGTATAGGTATCCTGATGACTCAGCCATTGTTGATCTTTGCGAGTCCCAGTTTGGTGTTACGTTGCAGGGCCGTTGCACCACTATACGCCCCTGGTCGACTAGGGTCAAAGTAATGACGTCTCAATATTTTCTCCACCGTTCCATTTTGGTGTTCGGATTCCGCTCTTTCTTTTTTAGGTCTCAGTTTATACGTGGTTACGGGCGGAGTAGTTTCATTACCTAGCTTTGGGGTTTCCGCTGGTGGTGGTGTCTTGGTCTGCTCTGGTGATACCTCGATTGATGGTGGTGGTGGCAAGGTGTTTTTTCTGTTGCCGTGTTGTGTTGAATGAGATCGACTGAGCCCAATGAGCGTCGTTTATACTGCTCCAATCTAGTTAAATATTAATGCAGGGCACGTTGGTACACTGTGGCCTTATCGGCGGGTGCTAAATCATCGCGTAATAGGATACGTTGCATTTCATCATCTAAATCTCTCAAGTTGTCACCGATCGCCTCGGGTATACGTGCTAGTAGTCTGTTTAAGACCCTCGAGGAATCGAGGATCCATCAAAATCATTTTTGGCCATTGTTACGCACCTAGTACTCCACCGAGAATACTTAATATAGGACGGAGCAAAGCACCTATGAACCCACTGGTTTGTAGAATCTCTTTCCGCCGCGTAAGATTCGGTTTCTTTTTAGTGAGAAGTCTCAGCTTGTTCTTATGTCGACGTAGCTCGCACTTCTGTCGCTGAGTGAGTCTAATATTACCTTTTAATATGTTATGACAACACTCGCACAAAAAGTTAATGAGTTTGGGAGAGGCTGTTTTTAATATGGCTCTTAAACCGCTCGGCGAGGCGGCGCGCATACATTTCAACATTTCACCGTGCGTCTAAGTGCTTCATCACACATGATTCTCTACTTTGGCACGTAGACGATTTGTCTCTCCCCTGGGAATATTTTTGTCTCAACCTAAGATTATCAGGTGTGTCCTGATGAAGATCGACCAGCAAATAACCGTGAGGAGACGCTGTCGCGTCCTTAAAACTATCTTGGAGGTACCCCACCTGGCCTGGGTACATTTGTTTAGCCAGATTCATAATTTGACTCCCGTCTCTCGGGTTCTTGAAAAGGACTAAATAGTGCATATTGAGACTTATGGTTCGATGTTCTTTATTTTTTCCGAATAGATTTTGAACAATGTACATCACACTAATATCTCTGTGATGACTACCTTTGGTGAATAATTTGTTACCCGCTCGTCCGTCTCAGACATCAAGTCATCGATGACGATCAGTCTTCTCTCTTACCACCTTCCAATTTATCGACGTCTGGTAGACCCTCGATAAATCTCACTGACCCCATAGTCTCGTATATCGGCTGCCATTCCGCATAACACCATATAACTTCCTCCGGTACGGGGACAGGTAACTCGTGAAGGTTCTATATAAACTTTTGCACAAATACCGTTTTCCCACACCCGGTAGGACTGGCTATCAGAGCTGTGAAGGGATGATTCCATCGGGGATCCATCCTCACAAATGCTACTAACTTTAGTGATTATACCACCGACGAAAATAACAAAGTGATTTTAGGTCAGCGCGCGAGGTTTCCCCTCTTCAACTAACACCTATTTTAAAATCCACAACCTATATAACACTACAGGGGGAGGAGTTTCCCTGTCTCAAGCTGCATTACCTGAGACCGAATTGTTACACGCATCATATTTCCCCCACACATCACCCTATTGGGTCAGTTCCAGAGTCACTGAACATGTCTCAACACGACTGATTACCACGCCTGATAACGTATTACGTTAGCTACTATAAATAGACGGTCCTCGACCCGATAAACGTAACGGGTATAAAAACCAGAGTCGATCAGTGTACACGCACACACATAACCAGCGTCTGTTGCCAGTGATTTGTGTTTGTTTTCTTTGAATATGGAGTCGCGTAGCTTGAATACGCCAACTTCGTTTGATGTCAGTGATCAGCGCATATTTATGTCACGAGGAAATGAGACTGTAGTTCCATTGTCTAAAGATGGCGTTCAGGCAGTCTCGGTTTGTGTTTTTCGTAACAGACCATGATAAATATAAGGACATATAGCGGTGATAGTTTTTTGAAGTTTCCTACCACAGCTGGGATAACACTATCGAGAGAGGAATTTATCACGTTAGTGAGATGCGAGAGGAAATTTTAACCGCTTGTGCTAACCTCAACTACACACCACCTGTTGTTAACCAGATCAACTACACGCCACCTCTCGTTAATCAGATCAACTACACGCCGCCTCTCGTTAACCACCAAAACTACACGCCGCCTGTTGTTAACCACCAGAAACTACACGCCGCCTCTCGTTAACCACGAGAACTACATACCATCTCTTGTTAACCCGAATCTCATCGACTACACACCCCCTTAGTTAATCAAGGGAACCTCGCTATGTTAATAAGACGACAGATCCGGCAGCCAATATGAATGCCGCGGGTGTTTCAGCAGAGTCACCAATTACCTATTCCAGCTTTGATCAAGGTTTTATCAAAATGGAGGGCGGTTGTGTTTTGAAGACTAATGAAACTTCCTATGCACCCGTGTTGATAGACATTTAACAAACAGTACCACCAAAACAGGAGGGAGGAAACCCAGACGCTTAAAATTATCAACAACCGGACAGTAATATATTATATATATATATATATATATATATATATGTTGTATATTTGTTGTATTAATAATAAAGCTGTGAAATATAGAACGAATTTTGTTTTGCTTTACCATGAATGTGAAAGAGAGAGAGAGAGAGAGAGAGAGAGCGCCACTATTTAATGTTAGCTCACCTTACAGAGAGAGAGCGTCACTATTTAATGTTAGCACACCTTACTACACAGATGATGTTGCCCGAGCCCCGCGCCGACCGACGACCCCGGTCGAGGTCACCGGATCACGCCGACCGCCGATGCGCCGAGGTCACGCCCGACCGCCACCGAAAAAAATGACCTCTGGACGACCGATTAACTCCCCCTGTGCCTCATGTACATTAGGCGCAAAATGCGCCTACTATATATCTTTGTTAATATACGGCCAAATTACTAACCTATCACTAGCGAGCAAGTACAGCAAGAACTCCAAAGTCAGCACACACCAGCCATAAACAAGTCACTTCCAGGGTCACCGAGACTAGAAGTCAACATCCGGACACGAGCAGTCATGGTTAACTCCCCCCTGCGCCTTGAGTACATTAGGCGCAAAATGCGTCTACTATATATCTTTGTTAATCTATGGGCCAAATCATTCTTGCTATACTACTGGAGTGGCTGAACAGCTACTTACTACCGCTACCGAAGCCAAACAAGGACCATTCTCAGATCAGTGCCTACAGAATCATCACAATGCAGAACACTGCGGGCAAGCTGCTGGAGAAAATAGTTGCCCGTGTCCTCACCTGTCACCTTGAACAGAAAAGTGTATTCCCACCCACACTTGGAGGTTATAGATATAACAAAGAAACATGGCTCAATGCGGCAGTATTGCCTATGACGTCTTCGAAGGCTTCCACAGACGAGAGGAGACATGTGCTGCTGCTATAGATCTGGAAGATGCATACAACAGGGTACCTTTTGAATATCTCATGCATATGCTTCTCAAACTGGCGGTGCACCCCTTCCTCATTATAGATGGATCGCCGCGGCACTGTTTCAGAGGAAGGTGATACTCAGATGTAGAAGTTGGTCTTCGAGCCAACATCCATTTTCCCAGGGCTGCCACAAGGCTCACCATTGTTATCAGTTCTATTTAACGTGTACACAATAACGATCACGGAACAACAGCTGGATGGGAGGGGAAGAACTATGACTTTTGCTGGTGATATTCTGATATATCGACAGGGAAGAGACAGACGGGGAATCGCCTCCACAATGCAAGACGAACTCGATCGCATTTCTTCCTGGTGTGGGGTATCAGGTGCCGTGGTTAATCCTAATAAAGCATCAGTTTCATGGTTCTCCCTTAACAATCATATCGTTCATACGACCACGCCGGTAGTACGAATGGTAGCTGATGAGGTGACCAGGGACAAGTTGATGACATACCTCGGAGTTAAGTTAGATCGCAGCCTGTGTTTTCGGGACCACGTCGACCATGTGATAACAAAAATCCCGCAAAGGATTAGCCGCCTTGAAGGTTATGCAGCTGCCAACATCGAGCAGAGGCTACTTACTCTTCTGTTCAGGGATTAGTCCTCGCACCTATCGAATATGCCCTTGTAATTCTTACTGTCAGTACGACTCAAATTGATAGGCTGGAGAAAATACAAAATGAAGCCATCCGCATTATCCTGGGATGTACGAGGGACACTCCTTGTGTAGCAATGAGGTATCTTCTTGACTTCCCAACCATGAAAGACAGAATCAAGATCTAGAGAGCACGAGCATACCTGAAGATAAGTACAGATACAGAGCATCCATTGCACACGTGCTCAACACAGAGAAAGGTGACATGCTAAAAAGAGGCAAATCATGGGTGGGCCGAGCAGAAGATGTCATCAAACAGGTCTGTGGGCTTACCAATATCAGCGTTGGTGAGGAGTGGATACCGGTGCCTACGTCATTCAAGGGGACTTTCTCGTGTATTGTCACACTCGACAGGAAAAGTAGGGAACAGAACCCGGTCGTGGTTAATGCTGAGGTCAACGGTCTCATCTGCGATAACACCGATGAGAAAGATGCAGTCATCTATACAGACGGATCTGTAAGACGACACCAAAGAGGTGCATAGGCATTTACAGCACGCTCGGCAGGTAGAATAGTCTACGAAGACAGTGGTGCATACGTCGTGACCACGAGTAGCATGACAATGGAGGCGATGGCGGTGACCAAAGCATTCAAATGGTTAGAATCACAAGACTACACCCACGCATGTATACTGAGTGATTCGCATGAGCATGATAAAAAAAAGTGGAGGCGGGCTCTGTACGCATGCAATGGGTAGAGTCGTTGCAGAAATCCAAAATATGTAAGGTCACCTTTGGCTATGTCCCTGGACATGCGGGAGTACGGGGAAATGAAAGAGCGGACAGGTTGGCTAGCTGCGCTGTCGTTGAGGACGGGCAACCGATATGGACGGGCGGACATCATCAATGCCCTCCGAGATGTGGGAAGAGCACATGACTTCGACCAAACACAGATCCACGTCACTTCTTCGGATGATGGAAATGGGAGTTAAGTTGGGCACGGCCAGAATAGAGACACTTAGTGGCCGTGTAAGAAGACTTATCAACCAACATAGAACTGGAGTCGTCAGTCGGTGGACACTGAGGGAATTGCTGAGGAGGGGATCTGAGCACCTATGGCGTGTTCGGAGTGCAATGATGATGATCCGCAAATAACTCAATAGCTCTTTAAGTCATTGTTATAGCTCGTTTCAAATCACTTGCCCAACTTCAAAACGCTATTGTTCAGTAACCATTTGTTAAAAACTGTTGAAATTTTCCAAATGTTATTAGAATGCAAAAGACCCTTTAAATGTATATTTAACAAATATCTTGCAGCTGTAGTTTTCTTAAAGCGGCGAATTTCTTTGATGTTGTGTCAAAATGTAAATTGTGAACCCTAAATAATAGAAATTACCGTAGTTGCTGGTCTATGATTAATTTCACTAGGTAAAGGCGTGGCCGTAAGGGGAAATACCAGGAGAATATTGTCTTCTCAGTTCGAGGACGGACGATAATATCAAGGTATACCTGTATGTCCAATTTTCATAGTGTGTGGTCCTGAAAAGGACCGTTTGTTGAACTAATTTAAGGTAATATAGGGGCCAACATTGTGGGGGCTATATAATTTCATTCTGAATCAGACGAGTCTAAAAGATTAATAACTGTTGGGGTTGAACATTCCACAAACCATCATTTTTCCAATATTCCTCTTCCTGTTTTAAGACGTGGTCTTCACATTTAGCCCAATAATCTTTGTCTATATTTAATAAAGCGAGATTAGCAAGAGTTTTTACATCGCATATTTTGAATGTTGTATTTTCATCTGCCACTGTCCTTTTAATTTTGCCCAGATTAGTTCTATTGGATTTAAATGAGCATGGTAAGGTGGCAGCCTCAAACTTATATGACCGTGCTCTTGGATTAATCTTATCTATTTGAAAAATCTTTGTCCTTTGTTTTTGCTTTACTAGAGATAGTAATTCAGGTTTTAAGTACATGTTATTAAATTGTATGTGCTCCTTTGTGAGCCATATCTTAATAGCATCTTTTGTACTGGATGACGTCTGGACTTTATCTTCAAGTGCAACAATGTTGTGTGTGGTACGCTGCATTGTCCATTATTAGGCAAGATGGTCGATCTAGTGATGGGAGAACAAAATGTTTAATCCAATGTCTAAATATGTGACCATTCATCTCAGAGTGATAATCCCGATTGTCTATGGATTTTGAAAGAAAAATGAGCTCTGCATTCTGTATTAGTCCATGTTGTCGACTACCTGCATGAGCAATTATCAAGCGCTGTCCTTTGCTGCTAGGTATTAATCTCTTAATCTTTCCATCTGATGACTGCCATTCCCTTTGGTTAGTGTGGTGAGATTGATCCATGTTTCATCCAAGTACACAATATATATAACCTTGCTTGCGCACCTCTTTTACTTCACGTAAGTACTTGCTTCTCATGACTACTATATGTGGCTTCTCACAGATGATGTTTCGTCCATTGGAATACTTTCTGAATGTAAAGCCTGCAGCTCTCACATTCCTCCATAATGTAGACTTTGATATTTCAATACTGTTGTTCTTTTTCAGCGAAACTTTTAATTTTCTTATTGTAACAGTTTCATTCATATCCAACATATTGCGAATTTCACGTCTACACCTCTGAATTAACGGAAATGGAACACGCAATTTCTCAAGTGTCTAATTGTGTCAAAAAACCACGGCGAAAGCATGCAAACATGTCAATTTTACCGTGTATGGATTTTTACTCGCTATTTTTAACTTAAAATACTGTAAACATTAAGTTTTGACTACACCAATGGGTCGTTATAAATTTATATAAATCAAATAAGCAACAATAATAGCCAAATGTTTTTTTTTAATGAAATTAATTCCCTGTTGGGTTCTAATCATTATAACTTTACATGCAAATTTTGAACAACTTACAACTTCTTCTTCTTCTTCTATCCTTCCTCTGTTGCCGTTGGCGTCGATGGGAGAAACAATCTGCGATTCTTTGCTCTTCTGTTGGCCTCTTCTGATGTTATCCCTCCTAGTGATTCTAGTATTCCATTTATCCATCTCTTTCTCGGTCTTCCTCTTAATCTGACGTTTTCGTAGCGTTTGTTTATGGCTCTTTGATTCATTGTTAGTTCTTTCTGTCTTGTTATGTGGCCGAACCAATTTATCTGTTGTTTCTTTATGTATTCGATGGCTGGTTCAATTTCGAGTTTCTTCCTCAGGTCAGTGTTTCTTACTCTGTCCCTTAAGCTGTATCCTGTCATTCTTCTGACACATTTCATTTCTGTGGTCGTTATCTTTCTTATTGTTCTAGAGTCCAGCGTCCAATTCTGGCACTGATAGCACAGAGTTGGTAGAAAAATTGATTTGTATATTGCCCTTTTTGCTTCCGTAGTTATTGCTTTGTTTTTCAATAGTGTTGATACTTGGCCTATAACTTGGCATGCTTTGTTACACCTTATATCTATCTCTGTTTCTTGGTTATTGTCTTGTGCTAGCGTGCTACCCAGATATTTAAAATTGTCAACTTGCTTCAAAGATGTATTATCTATTACGATGTTTAGTTTTTCTTTCTTTCTCGCTATTGCCATTACTTCGGTTTTGCTTATGTTGATCTTCATGTTGTATTGTTTACAAGTGTTGTTTAGCCTGTTGATATGTTCTTGTAGGTCCTCAGTTGTTTCATGTATCAGAACTTGGTCGTCTGCAAATAGTATTTCATTTATTTCTTCCTCTCTTCTGTTGTTTTCTGGTACGTATATTTCGTTCTCTTCTGTGTTATCGTTTGTTGTCATCCGTGTTGGTATGTTTCCTCTGATTGGGCATGCTAATTTGCATATATTGTCCATATATGTGATGAAAAGTAAGGGGGAAAGCACGCAGCCTTGTCTTACTCCGGAGTTAATGGTGAAATGTTTAGAGTAACCTGCTGAAGATCTTACTGTAGTGCGACTACTTTCATAAAGGCTCTTGCATATCTCAACTGCAACAAGCGGTTAAAAAGCTATCGATTTTAAAAGTTGGGCACGAGTTATGAAACAAACTATAGTTCTTTTTGTATTGTTATGTGGCCGAACCAATTTATCTCGTTTCTTTATGTATTCGATGGCTGGTTCAATTTCGAGTTTCTTCCTCAGGTCGGTGTTTCTTGCTCTGTCCCTTAAGTTGTTTCCTGTCATTCTTCAGACACATTTCATTTCGGTGGTCGTTATATTTCTTATTGTTCTAGAGTCAGCATCCAATTCTGGCACTGATAGCACAGAATTGGTAGAAAAATTTATTTGTATATTGCCCTTTTTGCTTCCGTATTATTGCTTTGTTTTTCAATAGTGTTGATACTTGGCATGCTTTGTTACACCTTATATCTATCTTTGTCTCTTGGTTATTGTCTTGTGTTAACGTACTACCCAGAAATTTAAAATTGTCTTTTTGCTTCAGAGTCGAATTATTTATTATGTTTAGTTTTTCTTTCTTTCTCACTATTGCCATTACTTCGGTTTTGTTTATGTTGATCTTCATGTTGTAATGTTTACAAGTGTTGTTTAGCCTGTTGATATGTTTTTGCAGGTCCTTAGTTGTTTCATGAATCAGAACTTGGTCTTCTGCAAATAGTATTTCATTTATTTCTTCCTCACTTCGTTATACGTTAACTGCGGAAAACCAAGCATAGACAAAAATAATGAAAGTCACAGGACCAGATGAAATTCCTTCAGAAGCCATCAAAGCAGATATTAAAACGTCTCTGTTACATAATCTACTAGATAAAATTTGGGAGAGCGAAGAAATGCCTAAAGACTGGAAAGAAGGTTATATGATTAAACTACCAAAGAAAGGAAGTTTATTGGAGTGCACACATTTTAGGGGAATTATGCTACTATCAGTGCCAGGAAAAATATTAAGCAGAATTATTCTGGAGAGATTAAAAGAGGCCATAGAGAAACATTTGAGAGATGAACAAGCTAGTTTTAGGAAAAACAGATATGGTTGCTGATCAAATAACTACCCTACGTACAATAGTTGAGCAAAGTTTAGAACTACGGTGAAAAAAAAAAAAAAGTACCCCCGTCACGCCAAGTGGCGTTTAGGGAAATATGGTGTTAGTGACCATAAATTTACAGACCTTCAGCACATGATTTTTGGGGTAATGTGGTCGGTATTACGCCCGTGCTGCTTTACTTTCCCATAAAAGAAATCCGGTACCCATTTTAGGATGGGTGAACCCGGAAGCCGTCGGTTGGGATCGAACCCTACCCCTTTAGAACTAGTCCCCACTTTATATAGGATTCATAGATTATGAAAAAGTATTTGATAAATTAGACAGAGGAATGCTTTGGAAGTTGCTGAATCATTACGGAATCCCAATAAAGTTTATTAACCTGATAAGAACAATGTATGAAGGAATGAAATCTAGTGTTGTGTACGAAGGACAGCTCACAGAAGCATTTGAAATAAAAAAAAAAAAAACAGGAGTAAAGCAGGGATGCCTTCTATCTCCATTTCTCTTTCTACTAGCCATAGATTGGATTATGAAAATAACTCAGAGCAACAGAAATGGAATCCAGTGGTCACTGACCAAGCAACTTAATCATTTAGACTTTGCTGATGACATAGTCTTCTTATCACACAACCATCAACAGATGCAAGATAAAATGAACATACTGGATGAGAGATCACAACAACTAGGACTGAAATAAACAGAGATAAGACCAAAATTATGAGAATTAATGCAGTTGGCAATAACCAAATAATAATAGGAGAAATACCTTTACTAGGTGTACAATCTTACATATATAATATAGACAAAGAAGGAGGAACAGAGAATGATACAAAAATAAGGATATCAAAAGCAAGAGGATCATTAATTACACTGGGAAACATTTGGAAGTCCAAAGAAATTAGGTTAACTCTTTCAGGACTATTATCCGACACGTCGGTTTGATAAAAACTGCTGATTTCCGACTATTCACCGAAAATTCGGCTCTGCCGAGTGTAGCTGAATATATCTGTTTTGTTTTTGCTAATTTTTTGTTTTTATTTCAACCAATACTTGATTTCCGGATGTAGGAGAGTTCACACAAAACTTCCTGCTGATACCAAGAGATTTCAGAGTTTGAACGTTAGAAAATTGTTAATTTATATTCATTGTTTTTTTTTCTTAAATTCTTGTCACATAATGGCCACGCCTACTGCTGGTACTTCTTGCAGTCGACCAAAACGACATAGTGCAGAATAAGCTAGGTCTATGTTCGAAACCTCGTTATTGAGTGATTCAGAAATAGAGTATAGTATAGTATTCAGAGTATTTAGACTCAGGCAATAATTTTGTTGTTATCTCAGAGTGGTAGTGATAACGAAACTGGTACTTTAGGCATATCACACAAAATAAGTCCAGTTATGTAAATAAAAATAATAAACTTGACTTGTAAATAATATTGTTGTGACGTAACATAAATTTGTCATATTTTTCATTCTGGGATCATTTACAAAAATGTGCATAATTATGTTATTTGTAGACATAAATTAATCAAATAAACTGTATTTTGGAGGAATTTGGATTATGTTGTGTAATATTTCAAGACAAATGGATAGCAAACACTTCTCATCATCATGTGCCATACCGGTTGGCGTAGGTGATCATGTCCCTTCACAATCTTCTATCCACAGTGCATCGTATCAGTTCTGTTGTTGACTGTTTTCCATGCCATGACACCAAGCGATCCAGTATTTTCTCTCTTTGTCGTCTGCGATCTCTCTTTCCTTTTATTTTGCCAGTTGTAACAAAGTATTCCAACTTTCCTCTTCTCATGATGTGCCCAAAAATGGTGATTGCTTCTTTCTGATGTTTTTAAGAGCTCCCTTTTTGTGTTGGCCTCTTTGAGAACTTCCTCATTGGTCTTTTAGCTGTCCAGGGAACTTTCAATATTCTTCTGAGAAATCCCATCTCTGTGGCCTCTAATCGTCTTTTCATTTGTTTGTCTACTGTCCATGATTCGCTTCCATAGGTCAAAAGTGGTTCTATATAGCACCGATGAATTCTCTTTCTCATTTCTATTGAACATAGATTTGTTGCATAAGATATTTTTCATTTTCTGAAATGCTATTTTGGCCTGAGCTATTCTGCTTTTATTTCTGTGGTGCATCTCCCATCTGATGTTATTATTGTGCCCAAGTATTTAAACGTTGCACTTGTTTCTGATTTGTCTCGTTATTTTATAATAAACATGCTGCATGATGATGATGATTGTTTCTTCGATATAACCATTACTTCTGTTTTCTTACTATTCAGACTGAGACCTTTCTTGCTTTCTTTTACTATTATGTCTATCATTTCTTGTAGTTCGTTCTGTCTGTGCTATTAAGACTGTGTCATCCGCATATCGCAAATTATTTATGTTGTGACCGTTACTTCAATTCCTTTCTTGTCTATTATTGATCTCATAAATATTCGCTGTAAAGTGAAAACAAATCCGGTGACAGAACACAGCCTTGTATGACTCCTTGTTTTATATATTGGAATTGTCCTGTTTGGTTGTTAATTCGTATAACTGCTGTTTGTTGCCAGTACATGTTTTTTTTTATGATTCGCAGATCCTTGCCATCAATGTTTAATTCTTCCAGCATATTGATTATTTCCACATGCTTTACTTTGTCAAATGCTTTCGTGTAGTCTATAAAGCACATATATAGATATTTCTTTACCTCTATAGATCTTTCTATCAATGTTCTTAAGATGTATATTGCATTATTGGTGCCCTTTCCTTCCACAAATCCACATTGTTACTCACTTATTTCTGGACTTCTTCGGTATGGCTACAAAGATAGATTTTAGTAGATCTTCGGGTATGTCATTGAGTAATTTTGTTATGACTTGTGCTCCAGCTCTCCTAATGCATTTATCTCTTCGATTGTTATAATGTCAGGACCTGGAGCTTTGCCTCTTTTATGTGTTGAATTGTGTCCTCCACTTCACTCTGCATTATTGGTGGTCCTGTGTCTTCATTTGAATTGTTTAATTCTGGACTTTCATCATCATAGAGTTGACTGATATATTCTGTCCATCTTTCCATTGTCTTCTCCTGTCTCATTATTATATTTCCTTCCTTTGATTTCACACATCCTGAAACTTTGACTTCTTTTCTTCCTGTTAATTCATTTAACTGATTGTGCATAAATTTTGACAAAATTGTCTTTCTTTTGTTGTTTTCCATTTCTTCATATTTCTGTTTTAATCATCCTTCCTTTGCTTCACTGCACTTGTTTTGGATCTCTTTGTGCAATATTTTGTATGTCCGTTCTTCTTTCTTATGTTTTCTTCTTTCGTCCATTAGTTGTAATATTTCTTCTGTCATCCATTTCTTTTTGTTGATTCTTTTAGTCACTGGTATTACTTCTTTTGATGTTTGTTGAATCGATTGTTTGAGCATTTCCCACTGCTCCTGGATGTCCTGTATCTTCTCAATAGCATTATATCTATTTTGTACTATCGTGCTGTACTTATCACTCATTTATTTATTTACTCTTAGCATATCTAGTTCTAATTTTAATTTCTTGGTGATTTCTGTGCCTTCCAAAGTTTTATTCTTATCTTTCCAACTCCCGTACACGGTCACTATTGCAATCTGCTCCAGGCCTTGTTTTAACCGATGTTAGCCCATTCCTGAATCTTCTCTGTACCAGTACAAAATCAATTTGATTTTGTACTTTTTTGTCTGGGCTTTGCCATGTCCATAGTCGCCTAGGGTGTTGTTTGAACCAGTGTTACCTATAATCATTTCATGTGTCTTTGCCCAATCTATCAATCTATCCCCTCTGTCATTCGTCTCTCCAAGGCCATGCCCCCCTGTCACATTTTGCACTTTAGCTGTTCCTACCTTTGCATTGAAATCCCCTAATATAATAGTTATTTCTTGGGATTTACACTGTTCCAAGGTCGCCTCTAGCTCCTTGTAAAAAGTGTCAATGTCTTCTTCTTCGCTATTACTTTTTGGTGCATAAACTTGAATTATGTTGATATCCATTGGTCTGCCTCTCAATTTTACTAGCAGAATTATGTCTGATACTGGCCAAAATCCTTTCACTATTTTGCTTCTTTCTCTATCTAACATGATGCCTACTCCTCTTTCGTGTGTGGTTCCCCCAAAGTAAATTATATTTCCACTGTCGCGTTGTAATAATCCTGCCCTGTCCATCTCATTTCACATAGTCCCAAGATGTTCAATTTCATTCTCTTCATTTCTTGACTGATGTTTTCAAGTTTTCCAACCTGGAATGCTGATCTAATGTTCCAAGTTCCTATTGCTAGTGTCTCTTTATTTTTGATCTTGCATACAGTTGCTTGATGACGATCGGGTGTCACCTGTAGCACATGACGCTCCTACCGGACGAGGTGGCTGTGAAGTCCCCATTAACGTTGTTAGCTGTAAGTATAAGGTTGTGATTTTCATTAGTCCAGGCAATTTAAGAAGGTAGTTTGCCATTCCTTTCCTTCTTGGCAGTGACTGTACTAGTCGGAGATCGCAGCCATTGTCTCTATACATGAGATCCTCTGCCTGCCGTCGCGGTGTGGGGACCATAACCGGCACTACTTGTCGGCTGCTCCCACAACACCATCCACCACCTGCTCCAATGACTTTACATAACCCTGATAGGGGGACTAAACGGGAGCCCACCTTGCCCAGGGTGTCCCGAAAACACTTCTAACCATGGAAAAGGTATATGAATTACAATATTTTGAATTTTAAAAATATCTATATTGAATATTTTTTTTAAATATATATTTATTCCTTCAGTCGTTGCACGCTTTGAGACTTGTTGAGGAGGGATCGGAGCACTTATGGACATGTTCGGAGTGCAATGATGATGACCCGCTAATAACTCAATATATTCCTTAAAATAATCACATATCTTAAATATATTGCTATTTTCATTTCTGTATCCATTTTCCTTTCCAGTGATGTACAACACAGTGATTTATCTAAATTATTGTGTGAAGTAGTCAAAGGAAAAAGGTACATGGTGAAATTTTTTTGAAACAGGAAAATTAATCTGGTCCAAACCTACAAATAATGTGTTTCCTGTTCTGGTCCTGAATGAATTAAATACAAAATAAAAATTTCACTCCAATGTTAAGTCAGTACTATTATATGGCTGTGAAACATGGATAACAACTAAAATGACAATCATGAAGATACATACCCTTATTAATGGCTGCTTACACAGGATAAAAGGATGGAAATGGCAGGACAAAATCACTAACATAGAATACGGAAATGTACCAGTCATATACCTGTGGATAAAGAGATATGGCGAAGACGATAGCACTGCAGACACACACTGCAGAAGCCAACTGAGAGTATTACACAACAGGTCCTTTTTTGGAAGTAAAAAAAAAGTAAAGTACTCCCGTCACGCCAAGTGGCGTATAGGGAAATATGGTGTTAGTGACCCTATATTTTACAGACCTTCAGCAAATGATTTTTTGGGGTAATGTGGTCAGTATTACGCCCGTGCTGCTTTACTTTCCCAGAAAAAAATCCGGTACCATTTAAGGCTGGGTGAACCCGGAAGCCGTCGGTTGGGATCGAACCCTACCCCTTGTCCGTGGTAGTCCAGTTCACTAACCACTGAGCTATCGCGGCTCCCCTTTTTGGAAGCCCCAAGGAAAAAAGACAAAGAGGAAGACCAAGATATTCTTGGAGAAGATGGAAGCAGAGATGAAGATGATAGGGAAGACATGGAATGATCTTAAATGAATATAACAGGAACAATTGAAAGCTATGCATGAAAAGCGTTCCTTGTTGCAGTTTCCTCACATTACAAGTCGCATGGCTGTGTTAGTCACCTCTAGTGACTCTGGCAGACGGTGCTCGTAAACCTGGGAAGGCCGACCATCTAAGGGCAGAACCCCCCTACAGAAAAGATCATCTGCTGCCTTGCAGGAAGATTGGGGACAATCAAAGGCTAAGGAAAGCAAACCTGAATAAAATGCTGGCTGAAATCGGATGCACTGGGCCACTGGCGCAGAACACAGTGCAACGTTTAACGCGTGTTCAGTCGGAGTGGATATGACAGACTCTAACTGTGATGTTCTGTCTGTGGGGGCGATCAACACACTTAGCCTGACAGCTGACTTCATGTGAGAGTCTGGGATCCTACTCTGACTGAGCCCTGATCGCAGACAGACAAAAGAATGGCAAGAAACAACAGCTTGGAAAGTGTTAGTTGAAGAACTATGCTCCTCAGGGAGCTGAAAAGGTAGGGAAAAAAAAGTGTGGTTTTGTTGGAGGTAAAGGAACAAACAATGGCATATACTTCATAAGATCTTTAGTAGACAGAGCCATTGAGGTGAAAACAGATCTAACCCATGTTTCATAGATTATACCAAAGCATTTGACAAAGTAAAGCACCAAGAAATAATACAAATTTTAGAAAGCATAAAACGTAGACAGCAAGGATATAAGAATAATAAAGAACATGTACTGCAACAAACAGCAGCCATAAGAACTGGAAATCAATTGGGATTGTTTCAACAAATAAAAACAGGGTGTTAGGCAAGGTGTGTGCAGTCACCAGATTTATTTAATATGTATAGTGAGATTATTTTAAGATCCATAAGAGGCAGTTTGGAATAACAATTGGATGTCATAATATAAATAATCTAAGGTATGCTGATGAAAGTCTAATTGCTAAGAGTGAAAATGAGTTTCACGGAAATTGTGAGAATGTTTTCTTCTTCAGTAAAATTGAGTTAAGTATGAGGGTAATTTGTTTCTTCAAAATTTGAATCCTAAAGTGCGCAAGTGGTCATTATGCTGTCTTATTAAATTATTAGTTATTTCTTCATTTATTTTTCTTTTATTTTGTCTCCATTGCTTATTTTTCTTCGTATAATCATACTTTTTTTAATGAATTGATATATTGTGTAATACAAATCTTATGTTATTTTTTGTGTGCTTACTGCTGGACAAAGTAAAAAAAAACTCCTTAACAATATTACGGTGTTCAATACAATTAAACTAACACTCAATATTTCATTTAATTCATAATGATATATTATATCATTGTGTCACTGAATGTAAGAATTAAAACATTTCCACAAATATTCTAAACTAAATAGGTTTTGAGTGATGATATATTTTTGTTAATAGGCTATTGGAGGTAGCAATTATGTTGTGTGATACGTTATTCAAATGTAGTGATGGCTGCGGTCATGTAACATAAAATTAATATTTTTTTTTCTTACCACTGGACACAGACAATTAAATTTCTATCTACATTATTCAGTTTTTAATACAAAAACTGTAAGTCGATTTCATTTTTAAACTTCATGAAGGGATATTTTATTTTGTTATGCTGATGTTATATTTTTCTCCTTACCACCGAACAGAGATAATTAAATTATTTACATTTTTATTAGTAAGTTTGTAATAATTACAAAACTATTGTTTTTCAGAAAATATGTATTATTTGTAGTCTCTTCACTCAACAGGTTTTTTAAATACGTGGGGATATAACCCCAAATGTTTGGATGTGTTTTATGTTGGGAAATGCAATGATATCAAAACAAGTTTAAATAACAAGGAAAATAATTTAACATATTATTAATCACTAAGTGTATGAATGTTTTAAACTTGGTTTAAACAACACCCCAGAAGACCTGCAACATGGACGAGCCCAGACCAAAAGACATCCAATCAAATAGATTACATATTAATCAACAAATGTTTTAGAAATGCATTACTAGCAATAACAACCATGTCAGGAGCTGACTGTAACAGTGACCATAACCCAGTGTGTGGACAAATATGAATAAAACTAAAGAATACAAGCAGAAAGGTGGGGAACATCAGACTCAATACAGATCCACTTATATATGATTAAGAACTACAGGAACAATACAGAATTGTTATAACAAATAGTTACAATGCAATAGCAAAGATAATGAGCAATGGGCAATGTTAAAAGATTACATACATCAAACTATAAAAGTGTTAATACCACCTAAACAAGATATTCCCAAAGAAAAAAGGATGACAAAGGATATCCTCAGATGGATGGATAAAATTAAGTAGAAGATGAAAATACTATCATTTTCATGGATAGCCATAACTTAAAGCACCTGCAGAAAACATTTCTCTCTCTGCGATCAGGACTCAATCAGAGTAGGATTCCAGACTCTCACATGAAGTCAGCTGTCAGGTTAAGTGTGTTGATCGCCCCCATAGACAGAAACATCATAATTAGAGTCTGCCAGATCCACTCTGATTGAAACACCCGTTAAAACGTTGCACTGTGTTCTGCACCAGTGGCCAGTGCATCCGATTTCAGCCAGCATTTTATTCAGGTTTGCATTCCTTAGCCTTTGATTGTCCCCAATCTTCCTGCAAGGCAGCAGGTTGTCTTTTCTGTAGGGGGATTCTGCCCTTAGATGGTCGGCCTCCCAGGTTTACGAGCACCATCTGCCCGAGTCACTAGAGGTGACTAACACAGACATGCACACATAAAGATATGAGATGTCACTAACACAGACATGCACACAGCGATACGAGGCATGACTAACATGACACACATCAAGATATGAGATATGACTAACACAGACATACACGCAAAGATGTGACACATGACTAACATAGATATGCACACAAAGATATGAGATATGACTAACATAGATATGCACACACAAAGATATGACACATGCCTAACATAGACATGCACACAAAGATATGAGATATGACTGACATAGAACACACAAAAATATGACACATGACTAACATAGACATGCACACAAAGATATGACATATCACTGACATAGACATAAAAAAAAAAGTAAAGTACCCCCATCATGCCAAGTGGCAAATAGGGAAATATGGTGTTAGTGACCCTATATTTTACCAGACCTTCAGCACATGATTTTGGGGTAATGTGGTCGGTATTACACCGTGCTTTACTTTCCCAGAAAAAAATCCGGTACCATTTAAGGCTGGGTGAACCCGGAAGCCGTCGGTTGGGATCGAACCCTACCCTTGTCCTTTGTAGTCCAGTTCACTAACCACTGAGCTATCGTGGCTCCCTGACATAGACATGCACACAAAAAATATGACACATGCCTAACATAGACACGCACACAAAGATATGAGATATGACTAACATAGACATGCACACACAAAGATATGAGATGTGACTAACATAGCCATGAACACACAAGGATATGAGATGTTACAAACACAGACATGCACACACAAAGATATGAGATATGACTAACATAAACATGCACACAAAGATATGAGATATCACTAACCCAGACATGCACACACAAAGATATGACACATGACTAACACAGATACACACTAAGATATGAGATATGACTAAACACAGACACACATAAAGATATGAGACATGATTAACATGGACCACAAGATATGAGATATGACTAACATGACACACACCAAGATATGAGCCATGGCTAGCACACACACACAAGCTAAGATATGAGCCATGGCTAGCATAGAAACACACTAAGATATGAGCCATGGCTAGCACAGAAACACATTAAGATATGAGCCATGGCTTCACGGAAACACACCAAGATATGAACCATGTCTAGCACAGAAACACATTAAGATATGAGCCATGGCTAGCACGGAAATACACTAAGATATGAACCATGTCTCCAACCAAAAAATATATCTTACAACAATAATAGTATAAGTAATATAAAAAATAATATATCTCTCTTTGGCATATTATTATTGTCACAGCACATCAAACCTGAAAAATAAAACAAATAAAGGCTGTCAGGCAATGTTAATTTCAGTTAAAAAAATTTATAAAAGCAAAGAACTTTTAAAAGGGTCATTAATGCTGTAAAACATTAAATAACTTTCAATGCTATATTCTTATATTTCAGTTTATTAGCTGGTTGGCATAGCTATTCATAAAATTACATCTTTCACATCATATGCAGATGCAAGAAAGATCTAACAGAGTTAAAACAATCATCATCATCGTGTGTCATACCGGTTGGCATAGGCGACCATGTTGTTCCACAGTTTCTATCTACAGTGCATCGTATCAGTTCTGTTGTTGACTGTTTTCCATGCCATGACACAAAGCATAAAAAACAATGGCACTTGAAAATCTGCCAGCTTACTCTATGATTAATTATGAAAATTATGACATGTTAACAATACCAAGGCCACAAAGTCTATTGCTAGTGTACATCCACAATGGGATGTAAGTATTTCTGAGTGTATACCCAATAGGTGGATAAGTAGTATGTGGTTTGATTATCAATTAGCTAAAACAAGCACCAACTCAAGTTCAATAACAAATAGTATTCATTGCAGAATAACAATGCTAAATTTAAGAGTTGGATAATTGCGAGGGTAAAGTTAATGATGTAGAGAAGAACAGGCAAATATACAAGGTTGAGAATATAATTCTAAAGAACGGGTTTGCAACTTAGGAGTCTGCCTTAAAAACTATAATTATCCAGCCTGCAGCCCCAATGAAATCCTTGATCAATTGGTTGATTTCGAGTGTGATATTTTGTACCGTAAACTAGTAATAAAAGTAATTAACAGTGAATGTTTGGGGCAGTAGAAAAAAAAAGAGACTAAAAGACTACATCTTGAAACAATTGCTTCACAGGTCAAACTCAGCAAAACACCAACCTTCTTTATGAGTCAAAAACAAACATAGTCATATCCTAATTGCAGGAGCCACATCAGAGATAGTACTGACCTCATCAGCTATCTTGAATCCACTTTAAGAACGATGACAATGTAATCTTCATGGTGTCAACCAGTGGATAAGTAGCAATAGTAAACATAATTACTTAATACTAAGGAAGCTTGCCCATGGGCTATCGTGGTCCTGACCATGGTGACGGAAGAAAATAATGCTAGCTACTGTCACCTGCCACACGTGTCATAGGAAGCAGTAAGGAGGTTTGGGGACAAGATCTTTGCCAGTGTAATGGAGTTCCTGCATCTGAGTTGAAGCATCTCTTGCTAGTGTATGGCAGGCATGCTTCATACTGGGGAAATGCTGAGGGATCTGAGCATTCTGAAGTGGTCCATTGTGCAATGAAGATGATCTGCCGACTAAACTAAAGAAGTTAACACTAAAGTATATTAGAGATGTGTTGTATCACCACTGAAATTCTGTTATGGAAATTAGAAGAAATATAATTTATTTAGCAATATGGAGCTTACATGAAATTAAAATGGCAATTGAGACAGATACTACACTAAAACAGTTAGTTTTCTAGGATTACTGTTTGTAAAATGTAAAGAGCCCCATCATGCCAAGTGGCGTATAGGGAATATGGTGTTAGTGACCATAAATTTTACAGACATATGATTTTTGGGGTAGTGTGGTCAGTATTACGCCTGTGTCGCTTTACTTTCCCAGAAAAATCAGGTACCCATTTAAGGCTGGGTGAAACCAGAAGCCGTCGGTTGGGATTGAACCCTACCTCTTGTCCTTTGTAGTTCAGTCCCTAACCCCTGAGCTGTTGCGGCTACCTAGGATTACTGTATGCCAGTCAATTATCATAAAAGACTATTATGATAATTGACTGGCAACATGGAAGAGTCCAGACCAAAAGACATCCAATCAAATAGATTACATATTAATCAACAGATATTTTAGAAATGCATTTCTAGCAATAACAACCATGTCAGGAGCTGACGTAACAGTGACCATGACCCAGTGTGTGGACAAATATGAATAAAACTAAGAATACAAGCAGAAAGGTGGGGAACATCAGACTCAATACAGATCTATTATCAACAATAGTAATAAAATATAAGAAGGTACATAGGCTTTTCAGAATTTCAGTTAAGTCTGTGACTCATTAATTCTGGAGTGCAAGAAAATGAAAAAACTAACAGATTAAGAATAAGACAACAAATATCTTCTTTCCACTTTTAGTCTATGGGGCACCTTTGGGCAAAGTGGAGTACTCATTTAACCTCTGTGATGGTTACGTGAAGCCATGGAAGCAGGTGGTGAATGGTGCTGTGGAAGCAGGTGAAAAATAGTGCCCGTTATGGTCTCCAGCAGGATATCTCAGTTGCAGAGACAATAACTGTGATCTCTGACTAGTATAGTCACTGCCGTTTTGGAAAAATTCCTAAAGACCATCCTGCAAGGAAACTGTAAAAGAAGCAAGGAGAAGTCGACAGAGAAAGAGATGGAAAGATAATATCAAAGAATAGGCAGGCCTAGACATTGCAGATTCCCAATCAGACTGAAGATTGAGTTAAACAGCAAATAAATTGCACACATATCTTGTGTGACATCATCTAATGTATGCCAAAATGCCAGTAGTATATTTCAGAGGTAGCAATACACAATGTTAGCAAAACAAACAATTAAATAGACAACAAGTCAATGTTACTTCTCAACTTGTGATGCTTTCTTCTTCTTTCTCTTTTCACTGATACCTAAAAGGTGTCGTGGTTTATATCATTTGCGTTCTTGAGCTGCTCGAACTGTCTGAATTAGTGATTTTCCTTTGTTGTTACATGTCTCTGTCACTGCATCTATCCATCTTCTTCTGGTCTTCCTCTTGGTCTTTTTCCGTGCATTCTCGAGAAGAACGCCCTTGATGGTGATTGATAAGGATTCATTCTGACCAGGTGGCCAAACCATTTAAGTTGTTGTTCTATATATTCTTGGCAGGTTTTGTTCCTACTATTTTCTTATGGTTTTCATTTGGTATTCTATCTCTTCTTGTGTTGTTTGTTACTTTTCTCAAGCATCGCATCTCACATGTATTGATCTTTTAAATGGTTTTAGAAAGGGTCCATGTTTGACTTTCATAGCACAAAGTTGGTATGAAAATGCTATTATTACATTTGTTGTTTAGCTGCATAGAAATGTTTGGATGTCTTAGCAATGGTGAAAGCTGTATGTGACAGCATTGCTTTTGTATTCTCATGTCAATTTCTCTGTCTAGTTTTCCATCTTCTGTGAACATTGTGCCTAAATACTTGAATTCTCTGCATGTTCTATTTCTTTATCTTGATCTTAATGTTTAATGGGTGTCTTAATTTGCTTATTCTTATAGCCTCTGTTTTTGTTGTGTTAATTTCATGTTTAATGGGTGTCTTAATTGCTTATTCTTATAGCCTCTGTTTTTGCTGTGTTAATTTTCATACTGTAGTTTGTGCAGCTTTTATCTAGAGATGTTAAATGCTGTGTAGCAGGTTTTCGTCCTCATATATTAGGCATTGGTTATCTGCGAAGAGTAGCTCATTGATGTTGGAGTTTCTACCTCTGTGTTATTATTTGATTTTTCCTTATTGTTGGTTGTTCAAAATCACAAGAACGCTTGAATTCTTTTACTACGGGCATTGAAATTCACTTATATATGTGATGCTTTAGTGTTGTTAAACAGAAACTTAACCTGGAAAAAGTGGGACAATATGATGTCATGTATTGTGAAAGGTCAGTAGGGGCTACCTCTCGGAGATAATACTCTACAAGCTGCCAGGTGATATTGACAAAACTGCAAATTTTCCTAGCCATTGACAGTTGTTATTTCTTGCATTATATTTACATTGTTATTGATAA